>JAHDVE020004499.1:0-35753 GCA_022606495.2 Halesus radiatus
TACTTTAAAACGTTTTAGTAAATTTAAAATAATAATAATAATAATTTGAGTTTATCATACAAGTTAAATGCATGTTTCAAAACTCCATAGCTCATGATGGAAAAGGGTTATAACCTGAAAAAACTTGTCAATTTTTATGACGCCAGAGGTCATAATATCGTTTGAATGGTTTCCGTTAAATGACAATTTTCGACCTCTCCAGCTATGGTCAATATCGTCATTTGCCGTCCAGCACAACTATGCTTGACGGCTGATCGAAATTTGATCAAACGCTGAAGCGGGCCGAGAATTGAAATAGCGTTGATCGCCGATTTGATCGTCAACCAAATGTGACGGAGATTGCATCACATCATAAGCTTCGTGTCGTAATTTTCTATGAAACGTCGCATCTATAAAATCAAAATCATTGGATGGATTTAATGTTGAAGCAGAAATGATTACATTCGTGTTGCACACCCACAGAGTCTGTCAAAACTAAATGTAGCTTACCGTTTTTAGGTGGGTGGATAGGTAAATATGGTCGAACCCACTTTGGAATTTGGAAAAAAACTCGATGACCGGTTGCTTCCAAATGAAAGACAAAATTAGCTTAACAATGGCAAATTTAGTCAACAAATCACTGTTGGCATTTCAACACCAACATGGAGTAATGTGGGGCTTATTGGATATTGATATACGACTATATTTATATTAATTCTTTCAATATAAAATCAAATATTAATTGAGTTCTAGGCCTAGTTTTGGACATCGCGTATTTTTTGTGGCATTTAAAATGAAGAAATAAATATTTTTCGAAGATGATTATTTTTTCAATTTATCAGGAATAACTGGAGACCTGAGAAATTCGCGTTTGCGAAAACACGAAATTTTACGCCATATTTAACATTTTAAGCGACAACCGCGAATTTCATTTTTTTTTCACGCGAAATTTGCAATTTTCGGTTAAGTAACGTGATTAAAAACAATACGTTGAATAATATCATATAGTACTTTCTAAATATTTATTCGTCTATGTTTTTAATAAGCTTGGATTAGATATAAAATGGAACGCAGTTAACTTCATGTCGAAAATGTATAAAAACAAAACTTTTACTTAAAGAAAAGAGGAGAGAAAAAAAATTGCAATAATTTTGTTGCCAAATATTTCCGCTTTTACTGGTAAATAACCCCATTTTCCCACAAATAACGACAATTCCTCCAAAAATAACGCGAATATCACCGAAAAATAACAAAACTTTTCTCAAAAAATAACATTTTTATGTCTCTAGGAATAAGTAATTGAAGACACAGAAAAAAAAAGCTAAAACTCGTAACTAGGACGTGAACCCAAGTTCTCATTTCATCAACGTCTCTACCAATTGAGCTACGGAGACATAAGTACATTTGGCTATTTTTATCGTTCTCATATTCCCAAATTGAATTATTCACATTATCTTCAACTAATTTCCCCCTCTTTTTGTTATAATTGCAAAGTTATACTCGAATGTATTTCAAGCTTAGATGATGTCTCGGATATACCTATCGGATTTTGTATGGGAATTTTTAAACATTTATTTTATCAACACGAACTAACAATACTAATAGGTGCGTAAAGGTGAATATCACAGAATGCGCTCGACCGGTATTCAATGGCGTTTAGAGGAAGGTAGAGGGCAAGCGACTTCCAAAGACAGAGAAGGCTTGTTGGAATATCTGTAGGTAATTGGGCACTCTGTTCTGTGCCCCAAAAAGACTCAAAGAAACCCCAATTTCAACAGCAATTTCTTGCTAAGTAGGCAGGCAATATCAAGGGCTTGTTGTGCTTTAAACTCCCTTTTTAGGTACGACTTTTTTAAGGATTAGCACGAGCCTAGTTTATTTTTTCCCTAATACACCATTACCCGATTGATTTATCGTTAAATATTCTTGATCCAACATGCATCAATGATAACGGCACGTTTTCTAATAAACTATATTACCCCACATACAGTTTACGAGGAATAGTGCCCGCTTAATAAAATTGGAGGAAAATCGCTAGAAGTGTTATCCATGCTGATTCGAAAGAAAATTAATGTTTCCAATTTACATAAGATCTTTTAACTCCCAGGTCCCAAATAGGCGATTGAAATTATTCCCCAGACAGGCCAATCAAAATCTTGTTCTGTTCAAGAAATTTATTTTTAAAGTAAGGAAAAAAAGTAGCTCATATATGGTATTCGGAAACACCCGCAATCTGTTCAATGAGAACAATAATTTTTTTTAATCTAACTTTTCGGAGCAGTGAGCTTATGGCATCCCCAACTGGGGTATGTTTTGAGACTGAAGGTAGTGGGGATGGGAAAGAAATAGACGAGAGGAAGGCGGGGAAGTACATGGGTATTCAGACCTCGTCACCAAATACGGCTGAAGTATTTTTTCCGCTTTTTTTCACGTTTATATTATATATATAAATACATTTTTTTAAACGCATGATTGTTAAAATTATAATTGAAAGTAATGGGAACCGATAACACAATAAGTGGAAAAAGTACAAAAGTGTTTTAATTTCAATTCTATTACAATAGAATTCCACCACAAATTATCAGTCCAAAAACTAGACTCATTAAAATAATACATGTTATTTTAAAAGAATAAATTATGAAATAAAACAAATCAATCAAATAAAATCTTTTCATACAGCAAAGATGACATTTTATTAAGAAAGTTTTCGAGTCCACTATTTAGCTTTAAAGCTGTGCAAAATAACAACAAAAAAAACCTCCTCTGCTAAGTCAATTAATTTTTAACGGAAAGTCAGAAGGTTGTACAATGGAGTACCTCAGCCCACGACAGGCATTATTGTACTTGTTCCTGTATTCGCGCCGTCGTCAGATATCTGAAATAGCAACACCAGTTTTAGCCCGTGTAGCGAAGGATCGTGAATCGTGACCTTTGCCTGAATAGGCTCTTAGTTTCTTACCCGAGAAGTTTGTACTTTGGTTTGTACTCGCTCCCGCGGAGGTTAGTAAGTTAATATGGTATAGAACCTACATTGCTAGAACCTACATATTTTCTTGGTTGAATCGAATGATAGAGGTAAAGTGACCAAAGAGGGTTGGTTTGCTAATAAAATCGAAAGATTGTTTCGAGATTTTACCAAATGGAAACAACATTTATGGGTTCTAAGTGAATCAATTGAAAGATTTGATTTTGTAAACGAATTTGGGGAATGACATTTAGCGTTTGAAAAAAAGTTATGAGAGCAAGTGGCTGAGTTGGCATCGCGTTTGGCTCTCACCCAGGCGCCGTGAGTTCAATTCTTCGGCTGGCTAAGTCTTTCATGACGACACAATCAACATCTTCCGCTTGCTGTGATGGTAGGATGAAATTTTCAAATATTGTCAGGTTATTCGTAGCTAGAAAATATTTGTCTTTCTTTAAAAAAAAATGCATTTATGCAACATAACTGGTTATAGTAAATATCACATTCCTCCTTTTTTCAAATTAATTCTTTCATCAGGGTATCTGTGTCTCTTGCAACACTGTAATTAATAGTATATTACTATCTCTGTATGCGTAATAAACAGTACACAGTTTCATATGCATTATAATATTCTGTTTATAAAATTAATAAATAAATACTATTTCAATCTCATCCCATATATAAAAAATAATAATAATAATAAATGTTTATTCCGGTATGTGGGGAGGTTAGTGCAGTCCCACACATTCCATATAAAATATACATGCAATAGTTATAGAAAAATATACAAAAATTATAAGACAGTAGTATGGTGATACATCACAACATAAAACAAAAATAAAAATAAAAAAGAAGAATTTAACTAAATAAGTATATGAAAATAAATCCTTTAATACATACATTATACATTTGCTAACTGCTCTCAATCGTCTGGAGCCAGGGGGAATATCTTATTCCCAATTGGGGTATGTCATGAGGCTGAATGTATCGAAGAAGGGAAGGAGATGGGAAAAAAGGAAGGTGGGGAAGTACCCGGCTATTCAAATATGGTCACCAAGCACGGCTAAAGCCATTTCAAGCAAAGTTTCGATTATGAATGGTGGTCTTTTACCAGGGCGATTCTGAGAGTATCTGGCACTCTGGAAAATGCCACAAATGTACTACATATTATTTTAAATTAATAAATTATGAAATAGCACAATTCAGTCAAATAAAATTTGCTTGGGCACGCCGAGATTTGAACCTGCGACCTCCGGATTCGTAGCCAAGGATTGTAACCACTCAACCATGGAGACCGGCAGTATATTATCAATATTATGTAAAAAATAGGGTTGGTGATACAGCTTATTGAAATTAAGTGGGCTATGCAGAGGGAAGTTGCACACGTCGTTGGAGGTAAGATCCTCACCAAGAAGGTGTGGTTGTACTTGTTGCAGAAAACGTCGATGTTCGCCATTACCTCGTATCCTTCGGGTAATATCAAACGGAAAGCGTCTGGTTTTTAATTAAATTTTGTATATAATTTTAAAAGAATTATTAAAAATATATTGTTTTATCTCTAAAGGAATTTTTTTTATTTATTTAAACGTTTGTTCTTCAGTTTTTTTTTCATTTTTACCTTAGGTGTTCACCATTACTGTACTTCTCACCGTGTATAGATTTTTGTTTTGCTTTTTTGATTAACGGATTAGTTAAAAAAAAAAGTTGTACTTAAATAGGCTGGTTTTCAAAAGTCACGATAAGTTACACATGGTGAGGAATCGTCAAGTCTATATTTTATTTTTACAATTAGAAAAGCTCTTCAGCGGTGATCAGCGGTGGGAAAAAATAATTAATTTTAGTTTTAATTATTTGCGGTCTGAACGGTGAATCTAAAACACCTGGCCTTAAAAGTCAGCATTATACGGGACATGGAGGCATAAACATGTGTTGTAATGCAGAAGGCATGACGTATGACAGATGCGTTAGAAAATAATAAAATAATGATAATATTATGTCACCAGTTTAAAATGTCTATCTATCCGGATGGTCATCAATGTGTCCATCACCTGACCACTGTCAACGACTCTTCAAGACAAACTTGACACGGCACACCGAGTAATAATAATAATAATAATAATAACAACACATTTATATAGCGCAGTTTTGTGTTATTTCACGTCAAGTGCGCTTTACTATAAATAAACTTAAAAATGAAAATAACTCCATTCAGTGGTATTCTTACAGTGCTACTTTTAGATTCTATTTATACATTCTTAACATATTACATACATTCTTGCTTATTCTTAATACTACTCCTACAGTACTCCTTAGGTGGCATAATTATCAAAAAAATTACAAAATAATATACAGTATACATATGGCTATACAAAAATTACACATTCACAATATTACTACAAAATTTTAAGACAGGAGTCGGGTTATGTTCAGCAATAACTGTCTTCACATAAAAAAATTAAAAAAAATATACAGAAGAAACCGAAACCAAACAACTATCAGAGGCTTGATGAAATGACTTTATATAATAAATTGAAGAGAAATTAAAATTTATATATAGTAGGATTATTTAAATAAGTTTGTTTTTAAAGCCCGTTTAAATTCAGTTAATTTATGGCTTGACAAACAGTGGACAACCGTCCCTATTTCGAAGATCAGATCAACAATAATAATTGGATGATTTGTATAGCGCCGTTTTTGTGAAAAATCACTTCAAGGGCGCTGTCAAACTGTCAATCCCTTTTATCATCGTTTGATTATAACTTTTAATTTATTTTAATGATTATATGAATCTATTTTCTATAGAGGTACTCGATAGGTGTGACGCACAGTCCATAAACTGTTTAATTTTCTAAAAATTAATACTGACTTTCACTATCCAATTTAAAAAAAAAAAAAGTTTATTTATCAAAAAAGTTGTTCTAGGTATTTATTATTATTACGTGTGACAGCTGTTTTGCCTTCGAAAGTCATTATAAAACTGTAGTGAAGCCACTTACAGACGATCTATATATATTATTTTCATGCCTAATGAAACTCATAAAATGTTTTCAATTTTAAAATTTCTGAGTAATTCGAGAGATATTTTAATGGTTATATTACACTGTACGATTTCCCTACTTAAGGGTTATTATGTACTATTGTTTAAAATTTTACTTAAGGTCATTGAGAAGGTTATCATTAAATAAAAATTGGATTTCTGCAAATTAAACTTGAACACAATAAAAAAAGTCTATAAATTACTGGAATGTTTTGCATAGCAAACTAAAAATATATATATTTTTTAACGCTACTTCTATCACTCGGAAATTTTCTTCTACTCATCAACAAATGGCTGAAGGTAGGTTGTAAATGAACTGTTTTTTTCATCTTATCTTCTTCCCCTTGTCTTACACAAATAGGACAAGGAGAAGACCAGTGTATAAATTATTACTCTTCATTCGATTAGGTGATTACTACCAAATAGAGATTTAAAAAAAAAACGAAAAATATTTCCTTGATACGAATAACCCTACAATATTTGAAAAAAATCTAGGACCATCTTTGGATAAGCAGGAAATATTGCTTGTACCATGATGGGGGACATATCCCGCACAGAAATTTAACGACACCTATTGTTAAATTAAACTTAGCCACTAACCGAATTAAACCGTATATTTTAGTATCAACAAAATCTTCAATAGCGGCGCCTCACACGTGAAGTTAAGTGTGTCAAGTTTTTATGATTATATTTGAGATAATATCTAACGATTTAAAAATCAAAGATTCGAATCTTTTTTGAATTCACTGTTTCCCGCCATTCAGACTGTCACCGCTAGCGCCGCCACGGCACTCGTGAGCGCCAATGCAGCGTCAATATTCCAAATTTGAATAGTCGTGACTCGTCCTAATACTTCCCTCCGGATAGGATGTTTGAATATGGAACGAACGGGGTAGTGCTGAGGACTCTTGATGAATGCAAGTCATTGTCTATGTCATAGAGATGGCAGAGATTAAAAAAAAATATTGCAACCAATTTAAATATATAACAGATCATTTGTACATATAGAAGACAAATGCTAATGTTTAAAGCACAATAAACTTGATAAAACTCGAATTTGCGGAAATTTCCAACTTTATAGGTATCTCCTTTAGAAAGCGAAACCAAAAAGAAATTTGTTGATTCGACCGTGAAAAATTTATCAACTTTGGTAGGTAATTACTTAATAACTGAAATATTAATAATTTAAAATGGCGTTGACCGCCTGTTTGATGGACATGAAATGTGAAGAAAGTTAAATAAATTTCATGATTGAATCAAAATATATATTCGAATTGAATCATAAAGGTACCTACCTACTTTTTTATCGAATTGATCTATGATATTAATCGCTTAATCTATACATATGTTTGTTTGTCTGTTTGTCCTCGATTTTCATAAAAAAATACTAGACCGGTTTCGCTGAAAATAGCACAGTTTGTTCTTATTAGTGCCGCGAAAGTTTAGAGAGTAGGTTAAACGAGATCTAATATGTAAAACTGTTGCTATAACGTTTTAAAATTAGTAACCCGCCATGTTTTACTTAGGTTAACTCATAGATATACTATTCTGGTTAGCCACAGATTACACAATCAAAAAAAGAAGGTTTCTTTGGGTAGAATATTTAAAAAATGGAAAACACATGTAGGTACCTACTTAAGACCTTTTTATTAAAATATATTTTGAAGAAACAAATTTTTGGAATGAAACAAAATTTTCAGTTTTTGTTTCTTGTTTAGGGATAGTAATAGTCGTCACAAGGGATTACTTTGGCTATAAAATCAATTATGGCACCCAAATAATAAGCAAAAATTTACAATTTCATAACTTTATTAAGAAAAAAATCCAAGTACACATCAGCTAGTTATAAATAAATTTCATGGTTGAATCAAAGTACATGTTCGAATTTAATGATAACGGTACCTACCTACTGTTTTATCGAATTGTTCAATGATATTAATCGCTTTATATATTACTTTATTGCTCCTTTCACTCCAGAGACGTAGACAAAGTGAACGTCACTCCCGACAAATAAAAATGTACCAACGGCCGCATATGACCAATATGGTATTTTCAATCGAGTGACATAGTTTTTACAGCAGATATCATCTCCGGCAGTTCAACCATCAATTGCTAGTTCCTCTTAAGACATTTCCACTTTGTCCGCAGCACCCAGCCGGTACAGATTGATGCTTAATATTCCTATCACGAGTTTATCGACTTGATCTTAATGGAGTCCATTTATTGTCGACGGCTGCGCAAAACAAAACTATCCGTCAACTTGCTGACACTGCGACCGGGGAAATCCTCTATTAGGGAATTTAAAAAATCATCCAGATTCTGAAATCAATTTGTTGCGAAGATAAGACATACAAGAATGGAATACACTAGGGGACATCTTCTTCCTCTTCGTATGATGGAGGAGAGTTGGTGGAGTACATAGTGGGATGGTGAGGTTATTCAGCCAGTCGACGGCATCGGGAGTCACTTGGTTCTGCACAGATGTGCCATAGGGAAATTGATGAAGGGGACATTTTTCTACAGTGTGTTCTGTTGTTTGAATATGTCCACATCCACAAAGTTCGGAATCCTTTATGCCCCATTTATGCATCATATACGCACAGCGGCTGTGGCTGCACCGGATAATGAGATTAAAAAATGGTTCTCAGAGTCCACCAATAAACTTACGCTTTTTAAAAAAACTTATCATTTCAAATTTATTTATTTTGTTTGCGGTAGAGACAGTATTTAACAAATATATATATATATATATAAAACGGTGTTATTAAGGTCATATCATTGACCAATTAAAATAAAGCGCCAAAAATCAAAAAAACAAATAAAATTTTTAATTATAATTTATACAACAGTTCTTATAGATACTTCTACTTAAATAAGAAACAGTGATTTTTATTAAATTAATACTACTCAGTTGCAAAATAGAATTAAAGATAATGGAAAATACTTTTATTAATAGAAAACATTGAGATTTAATTCAATAAAAAATATTCAGTTTCAAAAAGGGAAAGAAAAATGATGAAACAAAGAACAGAAAAAATAATTATCATTTAGCAGTAAGAAATTGCATAGCTTTTGTGGAACAGTAATTGCGCTATGCGAATGTGTTTGTGCAGTAATTCAAAACGGTAAAAGTCACTCATTCGGAAGACCTGTCAAAAACTTTTGTAGTCTTTCTTTGTATCAGTCAATATCAACCTCTCGTGTGCCCGGCGTAAAAGACGTTCTGCTCACCATGCGTTTCCCGACTTTAATTTAGTAATAACTTGTGTTTTACAAAATTATATTTATGAAAAACATATTTTTATAGTATATGTGGTTTTCTTAGAATGGCTACTTATATTCAAAGAAATGAATGTTTTCCTCCCCTATGCCACTAAAAGAGTTGAACAAAGAAATGTCGAAGTATATGTTTTTAATTTATATTGACGTGTTTTCGGTATGCTGACTAAGTGTATTTTTATATAAAAACAAAATCGTATGAGGTTTACTTGTAATTAATTTAGTAATGCAATTTTGAAAAGCGTAAATATTTTTGCTGCGATGCGGCGCTCGTCAATTTCAAATATATATTACCTGACTTATGCTGAACATCAACTTATGAAAAATTCCTATACTGATTGGTTCTTTTGTTGAAAAGCGATTACGGTTATGTTCTATCTATCCCTAACGATTCTGTTGGCATTTGACGGCGGTTAATGTGGATGCGCCATATGGCGCGTTGGCATTCCACATTTCACATTCCACGCCTTTAAAAATAAACGTGTGTTAAAAACGACCCCATGAATAAATTTTGCTAATGATGGTATATTTTAAAAACAACAATCATCAAAACATATTCGTGATGAGAAATTGCCGAAAATAAATGGCAAAGAAAAGCGACATAGAAAAAGGCCAACTAATTTGTACAGTGCTCCATAAAAGTAATTAAACTTCTCAATAAAGCATAACAGTCCACAGGAAGAGAGTCTTGAAGTTCATAATAGAGTTTTGATACCAATCGTTTTGTATGGCACTGTGACATGGAGCTGGTAGCGGAAGGACCAAAGTAGTCTAAATGTAGTAGAAATTAAATCCAAGATATACACCGTGTTCGAAATCAATTGTTACAGGAGGGAAACTGGTTAATGTACATCACATAGAACACAATTTTTTTCATTTTGTTCGGCAAATAAAGGTTAAAAAAACTTTTAAAGCAGGGTCTGCGTTTCAATGCATTTTAAAAGAAAATAAACAGACAACAGTAACCAGGCGGCGACCGATCAAAATTTGCCCTAAAAAATTCAACTTTTCGAATCGATTTACTCGAAAAAGAAAGATTAAATCAAAAAAGTTATACCACAAAAATCGACTCCAAATGCGATGTAAATTCAACGGTTTCCTGCTTGCACCACAAGTTTCCAGCCACCATGTATATTAATTGTAAAACCACCTAAACAGTATTACAAATGAAGAGATAATATAATTTTTTCCAAAGATTGGTACTCAAGAGATAATGAACCGAAAATAATGACGATGAAAGAACACGATGCACCAGACGGGGAAAGGAGTGTAACAAATAATATACTGCGACTATGTTAAGGATAAGAAGTGGGGATGCTCCAGCAAAACATGGCAACGTCAAGTAAATCAACTATGTACTTAAAAAACCCTCGGAAGATGGCGAGATGAATACGTTTAGTTTAGGTAAAATATGGTTCAATTGATCAAATCGGCTTTTTTAATCTCCCCTTCCGCAATCGATTATAAATACATAGGACAGTATTTTGCTTATAACATAAGGAAAACTGGCTCAAAGATACTTCTTAAAGTTCGAACAAAATCACGCACTCCTTACGCAGGTGATGAAAAGATTGAAAAGATTGAAAAAAATGAAAAGATTCTAAGCTCAGACATAATTTTTAAAGAAAGAAAAGATTTTGACAAAACGCATGATTTTGCATTACTTCCCATTGCATTGCCTAAAGTTATATTTGCGCCAGCCCTCAATATTCTGCCACAGTTATTTTATGGTCATCCTAGTGAGGAACGTTATCTAACCATATCGAGATCAGCGTAAAGCAGATTTTCTAGTTAGCTACGTTCACAATGTGTCAAGCTGGATCACCGTCACTCCGGAATGCAATTCCTGAGGTAATGCGCAAACACAATACAGGAAGAGATGTGCGGATTGCACTTGCGCGGTAGTTTATTCTTATTTATTTGCAAGGTGTTCATTTATATTTTACTGTTATTATTTATTTCAGTGTCGAAAGGTCAAATCAATTTAAATCGGTATATATCACACTTTACAAGTGATTTTTGCTATATTTTAACATATAGTTTTTTAAGCGATTATATACTTAAATGTAATAGTTATTCTTTTTAAAATGTTGAACGGCAAAAAAAATTCTGAATTCTTGAGAAAAATTAACATCAATACGGATATAACTACTCTACAAGAAGAAGAAATGATATAATATTCCTTTTCGAAAGAAAACAAAATTGCAAAACTCATTACTTTATAGAAGAGCCATGAAGAAATAGCGACCAATATAAAAGCAGAGGAAAATGTGTTGAAATTTAAGAAAAAAGTGACGAAATATGTAAAGTGTAATTTTAAATTACGTAATTTATAAAGTTTAATTTGTAATTTTTTTAATTGAATTCTGCGACTTAAATTGCAATTTTTTGTTGTTTAAGATATTTTATGTTTATATTCGAATATGTGTAACCAATGTATGTTCTGTTTAAAGTCAAATAAATCAGTTAAAAAAATAAAATTAATGAGTAAGTGATAAGTGGATGAGTGAATTAGTGAATAAGTGAATAAGTGAAGAAAGGAATAAGTGAAATCATGAATAAGTGAGAAGTGAATAAGTGAATAAGTGAATAACGGAATAAGTGAAATCGTGAAATCGTGAATAAGTGAATAAGTGTATAAGTGAATAAGTGAATAAGTGAATAAGTAAATAAGTGATTAAGTGATTAAGTGAATAAGTGAATAAGTGAATAAGTGAATAAGTGAATAAGTGAATAAGTGAATAAGTGAATAAGTGAATAAGTGAATAAGTGAATAAGTGAATAAGTGAATAAGTAAATAAGTGATTGAGTGAATAAGAGAAAATGTTACTGTACCACTTTTTAAAAATTTAACGCTGTGTGGAAGGTCTTTTTATGGATTGAGGGTCAGTGTATCCAGGAGTGTTGAACGTATTAATCTATACTCCCACTGGGGTGGAAGGCGATGGATTGAGACAGTCCGGTTGGAAAGACCAAAGAGTCTCCCTCAACCGGCCTTAACGCAGTTGGTGGGTATATGCGTTCGCCGCCAAGACCAACCTAACCCCATGAACCCGGGCCCCTTTGTTAAGTCACCTGTCGTAGCAAACCACTAGCGGTGACCTATGGCAAAGGTATTCATTATCCAATGACTGGTTTCCGTACCCATAAATGCATCCCAAACTGAAATACTTCACTATCCAAGTAAAAAAAATTATTCCTTTACCTGTGTGTGGTAGAAAGATCGCATTTCCGGGAACATAAAAAGAAGTGCCTGTATTCTTAGACTATAGTTTTAAGGTTAACAGTTTAAACTATTCAGTTGCCTTTGGAAATAATCAGTTCAATCGTTTTGGTCGACCGAAGATTTGAGCATGTTAGGCATAGAGTTATCACAGTGTCGGAGGAGGACATAAAGCCTGGATTGAATGTCACACAAAGGAAAAGTTTGGCAAGGTATGTGCGGGAAAAAGAGAGCAGTTCGAATGCATATGTATGTTGAACAACTAGTATAGATTATACTTAATATACTTACAAGGTTGGTAATATTCTTCTTTTCTATATTATCCTAATTATAATGATAAACTTATTTCGCAAATCCCATAGAAAAGCGTGGTTAGTCAAAATTTTCGAATTTCGGAATAGTGCAGAAAAAGTTATTAGATTTATGTATTTGTGACCCTTGAAAACCTTTTTTGAATTAATTCACTGCTTCTCCACGAGCTTGTCTTCCTTCCCCCATCCCCCATCCATCATTCCCCGCAGAAAATAGCCTATCCTATAAAGTTAACTTTTTCGACTTAATACACTTTTCTATGGGATGTGCGAGAGTATCTTGATTCGATGGTACCGCCTGTCCACTATTCCCCGCAGAAAACAGCCATTCCCATAAAGTTAACTTTTTCGACTTACTACGCTTTTCTATGGGATGTGCGATAGTTTTCATGCGTTTTCACACTGTGCGAAAATTATAAAAAAATGGAGGAATGTTCTTATTAATAGTTGATTAACTGCTCAGCAGTAGGTTAATAACAAAAACGTAATTTATCATTTTTACATTTCGTAACCTTAATTTATTATTCCGTTGCATTGTGTATAACAACTTCATCAAGCATCCAAAATTAATTAAAGATCAACCGTTTGTGATGTTTACATTTTCACCTTGTTAAGTTTTCCGTTACTTTAATGAATTATTCACACTCGAGATTTTCACATAAACTTCCTCCGCAGTTTTACGCGTTCTATGATCGCAAGCAATTACTCTATTTAAATAATTATGTACAAAATTACCCACTGTTTGTTTTGCGTTTTCACACGGCGATCAAAACGGAAAACGCATCCGCAGGTAAACATTAACGTTGAATTCTTGTTCATCGTTGTTCGCCAGAAGCGTAGGAGTAGATTATCATCAGTTTTTTTTAATTCGTGATCTTTTAATGAAAAAAAATGGGATTTATGCTATTTTAGTGTTAACGAAAAAAAATTGTATGACAACTTAAATAATTAATGCCTGTTTTCAATAAACGCCAAAATCGTGTGCTCGTTCGGAAGACGGTTGTGACGTCACTCTGGCCAATGTTAATAAACAGTTCCGGGTTCCGGTGACAGTTGTTGTTAGCGGTCAGTAGCGGAATCTATGTCATAAAACCCTGAGTAAAATATGAGACGTTTAGAAATTTGCGGTTTTAGATCAACAAATGTCAATAAAAATAATCGTTTTTAGTGCCATGAAAGAAGACACAAGTTTTTAAGTATAATATTAAAAAAAAACACACAATTTATGAATATACGTCAATGGCGTAGGGAGAAATTAATAAGTTGTAACACTTTAATCGGAAGAAAATGACATTGATATTTGTAGTTACGGGTGCACTGAGTTTAATGGAGGACAAGTTCAACCATAAACCTGTTTCTCAAAACATAAAGCTGCGTACTTCTTGAAACGATTGCATATTTCCAATGACCTAAGAAAATGTACTTCTATTTCTAACAAAGTTATTGTTTTATTTTATAAATTAAAATGTACTTCTCTTAATTATGTACATCTAAATTGGTATACATAAAGAAAAAGCAATAAAAACCTATGTATATCTTTCATACTGATAACGAAATATTTCAGGGAGAATTTAGAATGTTTCGTGAGACTAGAATTTTCAAAAAATATATATTTACCACACGAACATATAACTATTTCTGATAGGTTGAGGGATAGTTTGTATAAATGGCATAAATATATCTTTCTCTACTTTGCAGATATTTTGCAACACGAGTCAACAATAATTGACGCGAGTAGCCTTAGATACTAAGTAAAAAACAAAACTTTATTTTTTCGCAAAAAAAAAAATTATGTATATTTATATATTCTTTGCTCTGGAATACATTTTGTTTTCGTTCCAATTCTGTATCCTCTTGTAGTAAAATACTGTGCACAAACAAAAGTGTACAGAAATGAATACAAAAATGCAATAAAAATATTGAAAAGAAAAACTTACTCATTGCAGGGTTTCACAGCAGACTGAGTGACAGTTATCATGGTGGTAGTCATGCCTTGCCGGCTGAGGCAATCCAGTCCATCTATAGGTCCCGGAAAGCTGCAAATCCCCTTCCGATCTCTTCCTACTCCGTTGCTTAGCATAGTTTCTCCATTATCACCAAAGGTCAGCTGGCGTCCGTCGAACTTAGGCGGAGAATTCTGCATGGACGTTGTTCTGTACTTGACATTTGCATTGACCACTCCTTTAGCATTGATGGTAGCTTCTTCTGTTACTATAACGGCACTGCCGTTTTTACAAACAGTTGTGGTGCTTCTTTCAAATTTGCCACCATTGTGGGAAGTCGGCATCATGGAACTGTTTATATCGATTATTGGAGGAGGTAATGGAGGTCTCTTGGTAGGGTGGATAGGGTAATTGTTTGTAAAGTCTCTATAACTGTTGTAGGAGTAGTTGGGATCTTCTCCTTGATAAGAGAATATGTTGTTGGGATCGTTAGTTGTCTGCCCATAAGGTGACGGATTATATCTGTCGATCGGAGGTCTCGGTGAAGGGGTTTGTGGGGATCCAGTTTGAAACCCGTACAGCGTTTCGGGACTTGAAGTTCCAAGGAGGTAAGGATCTTGGTAGGGATAAGGATCGGGACTTGGGACTTTGGATTCTGTTTTTCTTTTGTACTTGATTCCGTTTAGATTAGTGACTTCGGAAACGTTTGTCTCTGTCGGATTTCCGAGAAGAAAATCGTCGGTGAGCTCGGAGATTTGAACGCCATTTTTTTTCACGGGAGGCTGAGCGAAATTTCTGCCTGTCGCTTTTCTTCCATATAATTGCCTGTAGTACTTTTCTTGATCTCCATACATCCAGCAGACTTTCCACCATTGTTTGCACATGAGAATGTTGGCGGAGCTCGCTGTCTTTATTTGGCTGTCAGCTGTCGTAGACATTTTGACAGGTTTTCCCTCACACCACTTGAACACAATGACGCTTCTAAGCGCGAAAAACCAAATTAATATTTTCACTGCTATTCATTTTCGTTTGAAACTTTTATCACCTTCTCGTAGAAATCACTAAAGAAAAATATTGGATTATAAAATAAATTGAAAACTGTCACGTGATTTACGGAACTTAATTACAAATGAGGCTATACTTTTTGATCACCCTGTTACCGAAATTTTATATAACATTATTAATGAGTACCATAGTACCAACTTTTTCACTTTTTATACGATTTTTTTGTTTATTACGATTTCAAACATAATAACAGAGTTAGCCCAAAGCAGAGAGAATTAAGTTATTTATTAATCCATAATATTAACTGATGTATTATTCTATAGGTTCTTTTTCTGTTGAGGTTGAAACGCGTTCTTATTTTTAGGTTGTGTATCATCCACTTCATTTTAATATTATTTTATAACTCTTCACTTTCAATCCCATTTTTATACATTTACCCCTGAAGATGGACAGTGAAAAGTTGTCCGATACGTTGGTAACACCAAACGCTGTATAAATATAATAATACGCGTAGCTCCCCACATTTAACATACATTGAGATGGGAACATGGTACACCAGCGCCCCGAGCGGCGTGAGTTGGCAAAATTGAGTTTTATAATACATTTTCATAGATTTTCCGTGAAATATATTCCTAACAAATTATAAATATTAAAAATTCAAAAAATAAATATTAGGTAACCTACATATGATTTTACTCCTTTTTGCTCATGTATATAAATATATATGAGCAAAAGGGCGTTAGTGTAGCATATTGCCATAAATTTTTTCATATATTTTTTATATGAATACCGCACAAGAGTCCCAACTGCTCCCAACCGTCTGGAGCCAGTGAGACTATGGCATCCCCAATTGGAATATGTTGTGAGGCTGGAGGTATTGAAAAGGGGAAAAAGAAGGGGAAGAGGAAGGTGGGGAAATACCCAGCTATGCAGATCTGGTCACCAAACACGGCTAAAAGCCATTTCAAGTAACGTTTCAATTCTGAATGCTGGTCTTTCACCAGGGCGATACTGAGAGTATCTTCCACTCGCAAATGTCAGGAGCTGGAGGTATTATCATTTAAGAGTATTTGGTAACACGGCTTATTACCCAAAAAATCATAACTCTTACAATCTTAAAAAATTCAAGAAAACTATAAACTAACTTTATGAACTGAACCATTTGTACTGTATTTATTTTTTATTGTTGAAATTACACACAGACACATTCTAAAGTAAGCTTTTTTAATGCAAGCTATGATCAGTGGCGTAATTTAATATGAAGAACATGATCATCCATTTAACTTATCATTTAATTAATTCAACTCCCCGGAGCACAGCACATAGCGGAGATGAGACATGTAATCATCATGGTCCCGAGTATGTATAAATTAGTATGTATCTGTTCGAGAATCATAATAATTGAATGTGGATATACATACATATTCTAGAGAATGTTGCCCGCTGCCCCGAACCATTAATCTCTGGCCAGGTAACCCGGTAAATAGAACACCGGTAAATTATTCAAATGGTCTCATGTGTTTATAAAAAAGATATAAATACAGTGATACCTCGATATGCGCGGGGGTTGAATGTGGTGCGGATAACTAAACCGCGGATAAGCGAGGCTAAAAGTCAATGTAAAATCATGACTCTAGTACTATATAAAGAAAAAAAAATCTTAGTCAATAAGCTATTTTATATATAAACGAATTAAATAATATACGTTGTATTCACCGCTTTATTAATACACATATAGCTATCTACACGTTGCGATGCTTTCTTCATCAGGAGTATACAGAAGAAAAAAACAATAATCTAAGACAAACGATTATTTAAAAAAATATTTTATAAAATTTGTTATTCAATGTTAGGCATAAAACATTAGAATATTTTTATTATTAATATTAATATGAAAATAAATTCGAGAACTGCTATTTTAAAAAAAAAATTTGATTATTTAAAGAATTTAATTCGCTATTAACGCTTTTTCTGATTTCTTGAATTTCTAACATGAAACGTGAATACGTGTATTGATAAAGTGGTGAATACAACATATACCATTTAATTAATTTATTAATAATGACGCCACAAAGTGAATACCAATCGTTTGAAGAAATTAAATCTGAAATATATTTATTTTTACATATTGCATAATTTTAGCAATTGACAAAACGGTTCCTGTTTAGCTATACGAGTACATTCCGGAGGCTGGAGTGCTGCTGGCTTTTAGCAGTGCCTCTAGAAATCAAATAAAGTTAGAGATACATACTTTGCATAAAATCTCCACAATAAATTAGTAAAAAATGAAGTAAAAGAGATTTACTCCTACTCCTACCCCTACTCCTATTCCTATTTTTTTTTACCTAATTCTGTACTTTTCTTATGTTAAAAAGAAAAGCCATCATTCCCGAATTACGAATAACCTGACAATTATATCGATTCTTCCTTCTACCATAATTTTAAGGCGATGCAATGCAAAGTAATAGAAAATCATGTGTTTTTGGTTTGAATATTTGATGGCCTAAAAATATCATGGATGATTTAATTAAATACAACGAGTACAACACGATTTGATTCCAATATTGTCGTATTGTTCATTATGGCAAATTAAGTTTTTTAAAAAATGATCAAAAAACATTTACTAATTATTACAAAATAAGAAGAAGCCAGGGACTACCGAGGAAGACATTGCACGATCAAGTGAATCAAATACTCAAGTCGGGCAATGTCAGAAGTTGGAATAACAGAAGAGAATGTATGAGACGTTGTATGAAAGTGAATGAAGCAAGAAGTGTATGCCAAGATCGAGTTGTTTGGCAGTCCGTCCTCTCTGCCTACCCTTGCGGAGAAACGGCGTGATGGTTAGTTAGTTAGTTAAATAAAACACGCATTTAGTGATGTTTTTTTTTACTTAAATCGAAACATGTGTAACTGGTGTTAAGCGAGAATTTCAACCCTTTTGCCATCAGCACAAGGAGTGCATGATTTTATTCGAATTTGAGTGGAATCCCCTTAAGCGGAAAATGTTACTACTGCAGTGATTAAGATATGACGTGAATTCAATACTATGATATAGATATCAGAGTATTGAATTCACGAGAATCTGATGCTGTTGTTTATTCGGCTACCAACCGACTTTGAAACAAGTTTTTGAAAATATTTTATCACCGCGGAGGAGCAAAACCGTGGAAAATGAGCGATTACCGCATATTCTTCTGCTTTACAGTCTACGTAGAAATAAATAATGATTCTGTTAAAATTCTTCTTCTGACGTTTTGGTATGTTTAAAACGAACGATTATTTTTCTTGTTTGGAACAAAGCATCTAATTATGTTGAATGGTCTGTTCGAAAATAGCTTTTTGTCTTACATATTTCAATGTATTAAATAAGAGAGTCGTTCAAAAGCTTCAAAACGTTCCATCCTACAGGTTTTATTTGCATATTGAAGGCTTGATAATTAGTATTCAGAAAAGAAAAGGTTTTTTTGTGAATTGTAAGTATTTACTATAGTTTCATTAAATTTAAAATTAATTGTTTTGAGATCACATTGTGTCTAATGACACCTTTAAGTGAAATGCTTCACGAGGAAGAACAGTACCTAAACAGCCTTATTATTTTTCTAATAACTTCTCACAAAAGACCCAAATGACTGAAGTCAGTTAATCTCTGACATGCCTACATAATTTCATGAATAATGGGCGGAAGCAAGTGGGGGAGGGGGAGGATAAGGCGAAGGTTGGAAACTACCTGGTTATTCAAAGCTGGTCATTGAACGGAGATAAACTCTTGAAAGAATGTTTTTATTCTGAATGATGTTTTCCATTTTTATTCAATGTTTCCTTTTTTTATTGTGTTCAAGATTAATACGCAGAACTCCATTTAATTTCAATTTTTTTTTTAATAAAAAATATTAATAGAATTAATTTTAATTACTTTGTGTACACCACTGTACATATCAACAGAGTAATTCTTATTCATTTTATTAATAATGACACCAAAAATTAATTATACATTTATTGAAGAAGTAACTATTTATGTTCAATTTAAAAACGGTTAATGTATAAAAAAAAGTTTTAGTTAATTATAATCACACGTGACGGCTGTTTTGCCTTCCAAGGCATGATAAAACCGTGGTGTAGTCGCTTATAACGAAATTCATAAAAAAACATTTTTATTACCTACGCTCTTATTAATTTCTGACTAAATTGACGGTTATTGTAATTTAAACAATATTTGTATTATATGGGACCTAAAGGGTTCCGAACTATGTGAATGTGGACATATTCAACAGAAAACATCGTAGAAGAATGTTCCCTTCATCAGTTTACCCATGGTACATCTATAGTGAACCAAGTGACTCCCGATGCCGTCGACTGACTAAACAACCCTAGCATCCCACTATGACCTCCACCATCTCTCTTCCACCGTACGAAGAGGAAGACTCTGTAATAAGATGCAAACGTAAGTAAGGCACCGTTCCGTTAGTAAAAAGCTATTTCAAGCAAAGTTGTATTCTGAATAGTAGTGGTCTTTCATAAAGTTTAAGCATTCTGAGGAAATATTTCACTCGGACATAGAAAAGAAACTAAGATTTTTTTTTTATCCTTGTATGGATTCGAACACTCGATCTCTGGGTGCAGATCTAATGAGATAATCACTATGCAACGTGTATATACTATGGATATTATCTAACCTAGACATTTAGTAAATCGTGATTAAAAATCACATCTTCATGATACACAAGTTTAGTACGTATGTTCAACGGTGAATATTTAATGAATCTCATTAATAAAGTAAATACGAAAAGCAACAGTATAATTCGTAATCAAATTTGATAAATTAATCAAAACCCCACCGTAATAAAATACGAGTAAAACAGGTAACACACCAGAGGAAGTTCAACGCAATATTTACTGAAACACCCGCAGCGTGAAAAAGGTACGATTAGTTGCAAGACCAGAACTGTTGCGATGGGTACTGGGTACTGTGGGTAATGTAGTCACATCTGTTATACCGCTATGGGACATGGTGACAAATAGAATTACGCGGTTAGTTATGGCGGAAAATTGTAAATGGGTAGCGCATACAAAACGTTAACCGGTGATCTCAAATAATGAAAGGTAATGAAGGTGTAAACGTGTGTCCTATTCAACAGTGGAACTGAGAGAATAATAATATGATAAAAATCAGCGTTTAAACGTGTATAGCTAATTGTTTTTTCAAAATTTTACTTGAAAGTTTTTTTAAAGAACGGCAAATTGCTTCTTCTCTATACGTTGTTCATGTTAAAATGCTGATTACTGAAGTCCAGAGATGCAATGCAGACGTAAATCTTACGACAGATCTTCCGATTTTTACCTCCTTATGTGGTGGAAAATAGTAATAAAGATTATATTGAAAGATCACAATTCTGATATGAAAGCTGCCGGACCTGACTTACCCACAGATTGGACGATACTCTCGGCATCGCCTTGGTGAGAGGTCACCATTTAGAAGTAAATCATTGACTTTGCTTGAAATGGTTGTAGCAAGTTTTAGTGACCAGACCTATATAATCAGGATCTTTTTAACATTACCCTTTCCACTGTCTTTAGCTTGATTCACTGGCTTCCAGCAGTTGGACGTTTGTGTGGATTGCTGTTAAAAAAAGCTACGAATGTTATCTTTTATATGTGGTTTACATGACCATCTTAGATCACACGACGTACGTTTTGAATACTTTAACATTAATTCACTTAAAATAGAAGGGAATTGCTTGATTTAATGTGTTTACAAAAAATAATTCATGGTCATCTAGATACAAACAATATTGCCTACTTTATTCCTCTGTCTTAAATGTATGGACTATGTACTAAGATAGAGTCTGCCAATGTAAACATTTTTCTCGATAATTTGTACAGCTCAGAAAAAAATGTTCTGCTATTACTTAAAAATATGTAGCAATGGTTCGGCTAATTATATTATGCATTTCTTGTCTCTCTTTGTGTCTCTTATTTCTAACGTATTATGTATAATTGAGTCAGTTTTGTAATTTTATGTTTTGTGTATCCTTTGTCTGATTATTTGTAATTTTACGAGTATGTAATTTATGTATATTAAGGGAGATTTTATAACTGGATTGTTCTCACGTAAGTGTGAACGTCTGTAAATAACCAGCATAAATAAATAAATGACTTGAGGATTTGTTTAACTACCAGAACCGATCAGCAAACTTCTAGAAACATTTCTCTAGCATTTTTCATTCTTTATTGTCATTCCTTTCTACGTACAACAAATTTTCCAAAATAGAGCAATGCAAATACTGCTAAAACGAAATAGAAATTCAAAAGTAGCTAAAATATTAAAGTAACTAAATTGGCTAACAGTGAAACAAATGCGTACACAAAAAATGAGAAAAAACTTTGTAATAAATAAATATTTTTACAATATTATTTACAACATGAACATTCACAGATATAATACAAGTTCATGTAAGGAAATCACACTACCGTACAAGAACAAAACCAATACGCAAAACAGTTTATTTTACAAATGGATGATATGTTACAATAAACTGCCGGTTCGAATCATAATTATACCAATGAATAAATTTAAAATAGATTGTCAAAAACCACATTAAGTTAAGCAAGATAAAAAACTTTAAAAGTTATCATTAGCTATATGTTAAGTACCCAATAGTATATAAGTTACAATAATTAGTTACACGTAATAAATGGTACATAAGTTGTTTTGAAAACTTAAATGTTCAACTAACTAAAATAAAATAAATAAATCAAAATTAAAAATCGATAAATATTCGAAGGCAGTCTATAGGAGAAAAATACACAAAATCTCATCTATTCTAATGCTTCAAAGGTAACCACATAATTTCTCAAATTTTGAGTCAACAAAGCCGCAGAATAAATATTTGATTCCTTGATTTATGAACATTTGTGGTGGGCATTTCTGTACACGTACGACATTAAAAAAATGAGGAGGTGTTGGATAGTCTTTATTCATTGTGAAAAAGAATTCCTAGTAGGAGACAAGAGTAATATGCTGTGTCGGAATATATTTAAACATCTAACACAGGAAAACAACTACTGAAACATGTTTTGAAGGCTTAGTTCTAAGCGTTATTGATAGATAAATCTTTATTGTACAGAAAGCACAATAAACGCCTGTAATATTAACATAATCCACAAGTTGAACTTGTAAAATGATTTAATTTTAGACTGCTTCCAAGTAACAGTTGTTTCGGTCATTTTATTACGGCGATTATCGTAAACATTATTTGTCGTAATATTATTCAAGTATCGTGTCAATTATTGAACATTTTGAAACTGGAGTTTCATTGAGGCACGCTAAAGCAAATTTTATTACCGAAGGCTTAATAAATTTAGTTGAAAAAGTCATCGAAAGCGACTTCATTACAAAAATGTTATCGATAAAAATACGTCATATCGGCGGCAGGTCTTTTAATAAATAAGCCAAGGAAACCTGAAGTTGGAACCCCCATAGAGGGCGGATCCAACTTGTTTCGTGTACTACGAAACGGACTAATTCAAACACGTTTTCGATTCATCGACGAAAATTGCTGTTGGTTTTAAAATATAATATAACAAACATCATTCTTCAATGAAATAATATTTCAAATAAATTTGTAAATGACAATTAAAAAAAATAAATCATAGTGAGTCACCTGCAAAGATCTAGTTAGAAGGTATTTTTAAAATAGAGCAATGTGTATCTAAACCTGGGTCTTAATGAGACTCTTGTTGTATGTTGTGGGAGTAAGAAAACACTAAAACCAGTAGATTCCTCCAGTTTAAAACTAGTCATTGAAACAACTCTTCGAAGCTGACAAGCATAAGAGGTTCGACGAAAATTAAAAAGAGGTAGGTTTCTTTTACTAGAAATAGAAGCTTATTTTGATGGAATATATTAAATAAATGATTAAAATTATTTTTTTGTAAGCATAGAAAGCGTTAATAATCAATTACATATTATTAATAACCAAATTAATATTGTCTCTCCCAAAAAGGGGTTCTTCTACAAGATGAACGTTCAAAGCATTTCTTAAACAAGTGTGTGATTATTCTGTACCAATTTTTTTTTCTTTTTAAATGTATTAGTTACTATTCCGTTAACCCCTTTCACACGCCGCATAGTATATGCATACAGGCTTCACGCTAAAAACTCTGACTCCCCAAAAAATGTTCGTGTAACCCACCTGTGGGGCGTATTTAATTCGAATTTCATGAAAATTTATGTAAAAAAAAAAATGTATTTAAACAGTAAAATAATTTTGGAATAACAATTTTGTTTTTCGTAAATGCGTATATACATCAAAAAAAATGTTTTATGAAACAATTAACGAGGGCTTTTTGGTTTTGTTCACGATATCAGAAAAAAATATACATTTTTGAAAATTTCAGAAAACCAAATTCAGCTTTTCAACAATTTTAAGGTTTTTATGTACAAATATACTTCAAATATTTTATAGATTTCCTGCAACCTCTTCAAAAAACTAGTCGATGTTTCAAACAAACACTTCCTAAAAAACTCGTACGCCCGTAAAATGACAAAATAAGAGTGATGCGCGGTCGCGTGGTAAAACTACGATACTGATTTGAATTCAGAATCAGTTGCTTTATTTTTGAAAAAAAAAATGTCTCGCGATCTAGATATATTCTCCGAAATAAGTTTTTCAGATTAAAAAAAATACGAAAGTTATACGATTTAAAATAAAGTATTAAAAAAAAGCTACACCATGTACCTTCCAAAGTAGCCTCGATTTTTATCAGAACCGAAAACAAAAACCCCATGACGTCATAGTACAAGAATTCGAAAGTGCATTTTTAGCATCTAGCTATTACGTATGAAAACACCGTGCGCTATATCAATAAAGCGCGCAAAAACCATAACGTTTTACTATTAGTTTTATGTATTCCGGACAGTTCAGATAATGGCAATTAGGTGGCGCAGATATCGAGAAACGTAACCTGTGTTATTATCCAACTCTTGGCTTAGCACGAGAGACAGAGCCGTGTGGTCAGCTTGCATACACGAACATGTGATATCGCATATACAAGCCAAAATATCATAAGTGACATATCGCATATGATATGGAGAACTAAAATAGTGGAAAAGTGACACAAAATATAATCTTTCCTAAATAAAAGTATTTTTTTTTTTAATTTTCTATCTTTTACGAATGGAAAAACTATGGAAAATCGTATTCTGATTGATTTATTTACTGTCTTTTCGCTTTTACCAAAAACGGAAATTTGTCAATTCTACTTCTGCAACTACACTACCATAAGTCAAAAAACTTAAAATTGAAATAATTTACTCTTTTGCTAGTTTTTTATCTTCTTATGTGCACATAATAACATCTAAATATAAATACATTTTTGTATGAACATTTAGAGGTGTTTAATACGGTTTTCTAGTGTTTAAACCTCTAAATATCCATGCATCATGAAAGTTTTTCAAAAATTAAACAACAGCCAAAAGTTCATCAACAAAGATGCAAGCGTATTTATTATAGTGGCCCATCTTAGTTTGGGGTGCGTTTTGCTGTGCGTTCTTTTAAATGAACACCATTAAACGTGGTACTAAATAATAAAAAAAAAAGTTTTTTGACTTATGGCGGTGCAGCTATGAAAGTGCGACTTATTCCCTTTTGGCTTGGAATAGTATAACGAACTGGCTGGCTCAAATACCATAAATTCAGAGCAAAGTTTATGACAACATTTTGCGTGGGCCAAGAAGGGTTAAGCGATCCAAGGACGATGAGAATTGAGCGAATAAAATGATTCAGTATTTATTTCTAACGAGATTAGTTGTCGGATTAATTTAAAGGGGATTGGCAATTACGGAGATGAGGATAAAGAGAATATATAATCGGGAAGTAAATAATAGAGGTCAGGGATGCCCCAGAAAGACAGACACTTATTTAGTTCTTGAAGTGTGTTATATCAAAAGTATGTGTGAAATGAAGCAAATAGCGTGTTCTAAAACAGCGTTATATCACGTTGCATCCTCTCTATCTACCATTATAGAAATTTCATTGTGGCAGAAGAAGATATAGATGTTATCTTAACTTTAAAACAGAAAATTTCAGTGTTTGACGGTGGGAAAGGACTCAAACGGCGATATTTGGAGCAATGCATTTTTGTCTTTAACAGATTTTATTGTCTGTTCTTGTTATTTCCATCACGATCTTTGAATTTTTTGAAAAATAAAGACTTTCTTGTTAAATAAAAACACTGGAGCAAGATGTCATATTATTTTTCTTCATATTTAACTTCAGTTCGGTAAGAAGAAAAAAAAACACTATGGCAAAGTGTTGAAACTAATATAACTATTATGCGATGACGAGTTGTCATAAAAAGAAATAGGTATTATTTATCTAAATAAATAACCTAGTAGACTTGTAATATTTGCCATACTCTTTGGTTTGTTCTTCGCACGGAATTCGAGAATCTTTCTACGGTGGTTTTTCGTAACGATTATACCGTTAGGCACCCGATAATGACGAGGAATTCTATTACCTATTTTGATGCATTTTTTATAGTGACAAATGAGCCAGATTGATTGCTGAAAACCGGTTTTCATGGTCGTCACGATGTCTGAACAAAAGTTGTTGGATATTACAGAATCGAAATTAACTTAACCTCAATTTTGTTTCACATTGGTGCAAGCAATAATTACATTTGCCGTAAAAACTAAGTATAATGACCGCAACGGTAAAAACAGGAATCCATTATTGTTGAAAGCAGAATAAAAAGATTAACCGGTAGCTAAAAGCATCGTCGAATAACTTAATAAATTAAATTAAAAAGATATTTTTAAATATAAATATGAGTGCAATAGGAAAAAGTTTTATTTTGAACTAGTAGGCAATACCCGACTTAGCTGTGATCAGTATTTTTTTTATTTATTTATCTTATTGAAGAGCATTTGAGAAATATGTGAAATAATGTAGCATCCGGCCTTATTTTTTGACAGGTGAAAGAATATTTAAAAGCTCCATAGCTCAGGAAAGTAAAGACGTCGCATTCTTAAAGAGTTGTGTTGACCATAACTCGAGATGGCGTTGGAGAGTTTTCGCTAAGACAAACAAACTGTTATTCTACGAGTAAGATTGATGTGGATAGAAAATAATTACGGGTTGTTCTGGATACTTACGTATTGTAACGAGATGTATTCAAAAGAAATAAAAATTATAACGATACACGATCTAACATCTAACCATTAAAAGTCGAATTATCGGACCATTCAAATAACAGACAAGTGAGAAATCTAACGAGATAGACCGCAATTACAAAACATAATCCTTTGAACGCGGGTCACTTAAATTACAACAGTAAACACCCTTTGGATCGTTAGCTTCCTTTTCAGAGGCGGCAGGCTATATTTTAAGGCTCGTATTATCGCTCCCACTTGTTCATTGAAAAGTCTCTGGCCGAGAGATTTTTGATTTGGGTAATTAATACTTGCAGTCGCAAGGTAACCCCTTTCAAAAGCCGCTGGCCCGCCAAACGGGGGCGAGCACTTTCGATTCACCGCGAGATTGTGGCATCATTAGGCGTGCCGCAAGGACGACCGAATGGACCCTTCTTATAATTGAACGTAGTAGTACTAGATAAATAGCACGATAAATTAATACCCTGGGATAAATCAGAGGTGTGCGTATAGTTGTGCAAAGTTTTTACACGGATAATTTATGGCATCACCTCGAGGGGACTAAATTATTCCGTGTATCTCGTCGACCGTCAGAACATGATAGTATAATTATTTTGTATCACATTCTTTTAATTCTTTCGTATTAGCGGTAGTACGGTAGTAATTTAGGTACACTATTAAAGCAATGTTTGTTTTTTGTAGTACATATTTGGTAATGGTCAAAACTCGATTATTAAGTTTTATTAGGTTATTTGTTTTAAAAAGTTATTTTGTGAATACTTTATAAACAGCCTTTTTCATTACAGCCACGTATCTATTTTTGCAAGGTTCATCAAACAAATAAACAAAAAAATTAGTAGTCGTTTTTCCTGATGAGGGAAGATTTGCTTCTGAAACATGTAGATATTTATATATTAAAAACAGTGGTTTAAACAGAGTGTTTCTAATTAACTATATTAATAATTACGCCACAAAATAATTTTGAAGAAAAAACCAAAAAATCTTTACGTTTTATCGCTGCCATTGCGGATCTCGAGAACTAAACCCGCTATTGCCTGAATTCAAATGCTTAAACTACTACGCAACGAAAATTATCGTTGATTAGTTTTCTGAAGTTTAAATGAAAACCTGGTACTTCAAACAAAATAAATATGACAAGAGAAACCTTAGATAACTACGCACAAATAATATTTAATTTTCATAGAAAATAAATGCATGCTTTTACATAAGCCCAGTATGGAAATTGGTTTGTCTCGAAATCAATTCATTTGTTGATTATAAAATTAATGAAAAACATGTGCTGAGCCGTTCTCATTTCCCACAAGCACGAAAAGCGCAAAATCTAGGAAGTCTGTAAATTAAATAAGACAAACTTTGTTCAGCAGATGCACGACTCATTCTGACGGGTATCGTGATGGAGATAATACGAGAATCAGTGTTTCTTCTGTAAAACTGTTCCACGCTCAGCGCCCGAGGAGACGGCGAGTAACTAACTTGCTGGCAACTGAGATAATGGCGAGGAGACCGCCACGCTTGATATGCGTCACTCGCTTGACGCGGCGTTGTAAATGTACACTGTTCAGTTGCTACTAAACCATGGGGCAAGTAACCCTTGTTTAACCTTCAGCGTTGAAAATTAAATTGAAGCAAGCTGTATAAAATTGCTGGTCTACCTGTCCAAATTATCTAAGTGTCACTCATGTTTTAAATTTAATAAATAATTAATGATACTCAATTTTGAGCTGAAATCTTAAGTATACAGCAGTTTGAATCTGCTTTTTGATATATATATGGGAGCATAGTCTCTAGGAAGGATGAGCTCCCGCGATTCAATATTATCGTAGTCCATTTTCGTTATAATTCAATTGTTTTTTTTTTTTGGCCAAATTATGTTTTTGTAAATTGTACTGTCTTACCAGAGATGACGTGATTATATTTTTATAAAAAAATGTACATATCGGTTATATATTTAGAGAAATGATTTTATGCCATTGCCGATTGGTAACGTCGGCGTTTAACAGATATAAATTTTGCGTATCGGATGGGCAATTCCGGCGCACTAAAGGTTAAGTAGAAATGAAGCTTACAATTTGACCAAAAATGTAGATCGAAGAGCTCTGGGGCGAACTAAACTAAAGAGCACAGCGTATAAGATTATAATTTAAAAAATAAGGGATTATAATTTAAAAAATAATGTCGAAACTAAGACAAAGCCGGGTAGTAAAAAAATAAATAGATTACAGCATTTGAGGAACATTGTAACGCTGCTAGAACTATTAGTTAGGCAGAGTTTTAGGTTGGCTTGCAAAACATCTCTCATGGCCCGCGGCGAGCTTCATTAAGACGACGATTAACGGGACGTCTAATGGCTTTAGAGACACTTTGCAAATGGTACTGAGTTTTTTTTCAGGTAGTAGTATGAAAAGGCACGTTTGACTTGACACGGTCTCACAAATGACATTTTGACATCATGTAAGTCTAAGATCTTTTTAGAAGAAAAATTAGGGCGTGGTACTGGGTTTTATATAACAAAAAATTAGAAAAAAACAAGCATTTTACTTGTTTAAATTTTAAGTAAATAAAATTTTATACTGTTAGAATTTCAATTTATAATTATTTTGACAGCTGTTTCGGCTTTCAAAGCCATTTTAACACTGTGGTTAGGTCACATTAAGACGACTAATACAAATGCTTTTGTTTACTTCTACCCAATTTTTATTTTGTATGACGTTTGGAATGATTTATAAATATTTTCGGTGAAAACCGATTTACTTAGAAATTAATTGTGATAATTGAAAATCTTTATTTTGCGAGGCACTGTATTCAAAACCAATTAATATACTTTTATATTTTTAAGTATTATCCAAACATCAAACAATTTTACTGTAGCTGTTAGTAAAAATGTTCTGGCACATACTTCTTGTTTCATCCGACTCACAATGCTCTTCTTTTATTATTAATATTTACTTAGCGATGTGAAAGCAATCCGGTTAACATTAAAAGAAAGGATAGAAGTTGCATAGAGACTCTTTAAAAACATAATATATGCCTTTTGGAATCGAACCCGATACAAACGACAAGAATATACTAATTGTTTAGTCAAAGCCCTTTCCTATATTATGTCTCGAAGCGGTCATTGTACGTACACCAAAAATAATGATATTACAAAGTGGAAGAGAATTTTCAGAACCGTTTTCGTTTTCAATAAATGATTACGTAGATGTTAGAAGCCCGCCGTCCATATCTAAAGATCTTGGATCGATCAGATATGAGATAATGATCCGCGATCGAGAATCGATCAGCAGTTAAAATGATCCATGGTCAAGGCTGCGGTACTAAGAGACGATTGTATAGTCCACCATGCCATGCTGATACAAAGTACCATACGATATTCTCGCTGGTATGAAGAATTAAGTTTATATTCACAGGAATTTCTAAGGTTGCTCGTAACAAGGTAACATGATAAACTACCACACTAACTTTAAAACTGTATAAAATTATTTTATACAGATTTCTGGTGTTTATCCAGAGGACATATTACGTCAAATTGTTATATCTGTACATATTATTGCTTCCTTGATATTAGTATAAATAAAAAATTGATATTATGGAATAAAAATAACAAAATACAGTATTTCAGATTTTTTTTATTTATCAAAAACCAAAAATGTTCACAAAAACGTTATCGTCAAACTGACACCCACTAAAAATGTTTATAGAACAATATGTTAATATTTAAATAATTCAACCATATGTGGGTCTAACTTAGAATAAAGAAACAAATTTTAAAAACCGTAAGCATTCACACTGAATATTTAGAAAACATATCGTTATTTATTCAGGAGAGAGAAAACGAAAAATAAAATAAAAAATGAAACTGTGTTGGTCAATTCTTGATTCTCAAATTATAGTTAAGTTCTCATCAACTGAGGAAAAATCTCGATTTTCAACAGCACGCAATCAGTTTTAAATTATGAAGTATATGGACTTCTGAACAAAGATACCCGATCTTTTAAGATGGCCGATTTTCGTTAATCGAAAAAAAATAGCATACTAAATAGAATTTTAATACTTTCATAAATAACTCGCCGTAGTAAAAAAATCCGTTTCTTATTTATATATATAAAAATCAATGCAAATTTGTTTGTTTGTCCTCGATTTTCTCAAAAACTACTTGACTAGTTTCGTTGAAAATAGTACAGTTTGTTTTTATTAGTGACGGGAAGGCTTAGAACGTAGTTTGAATGAAATCCAATATGTAAAACTGTTGCTATAACGTTTTAAAATTAGTAAGAAAAACATTTAACCTGTCACGTTTTATTTAGGTTAGGCCATAGATATAACACTCTGGTTAGCCACAGATTGCATATTCAAAAGAAGAAGTTTTTTTTCGGTAGAATATTTTCAAAATGGAAAACACGAGTAGGTAAGGTTAAGAACTTTATGATTTAGATATGTTTTGAAAAAATAAACGTTTGGAATGAAATATAATATTCAAATGAATGTTCCTTTATTTAAAGATCATTACTTTCGCTGTCAAATCAATTATGGCACCCTAATGACAAGTAAGAATTCACAACTTCATAAATTTATTTAAAAAAAAAATCCCGAGCATGGCCGGGTACAGATCAGCTAGTAGTAAATAAATAAACGTAATTCATTGGCAAAAGGCCATTGATTTATGGATTATAACTTTCGTTTCTAAACCCTTCCCATCTCTGACAAGCGTTGAAATAAAATACAAACAGCGTATAATAATAATTGCGATGTTGCAAGAACGCTTGTTCTATTTCCAAGTGCAATTTCTATGGGCTATTAAGAAAAACTCCATTTCCTATCATCATACACCCCGTGTTTATCCCATAGATCGTGCCTTCCAAACACGGCAACGTTATAATCACAGCCTCTTGATGAAGATGCTAAAATCTAAACAGAATAATACAAGTTCTTTGAAAAAATCTGTAGGTAAGTAGAATAGAAAAAAATACGGTAGGTACATGCTTACGCTGTGGACGTAGTGATTTTTTATCTTTCAACGTGTAAAATTTGTAGGATCTGGCTGGTGGAAAAGTTTGAACTATTTAAGGTATTAATAATAATAACTTAGTTCCGGACTAAATGCAGGAGTTGTGCAATACAATGTAAGAAAATGTTTTTCAAGAGAAATAACACAAAAACAAATATAATAATAAGAAATCTGATATTCACACTGTAAGTTCCTCTTCTGCAGGTTTTTGGAGAATCCATTTTTTGTATTAGGGCGTTTAACTACCTGATCGCCGCTTTTATTAGAGAATTTAACAACTTGCACCGGAAGTTTTATGCTCCATTGTAGCATAAAAAACAGTGTACATTGCAAGACCTCGGTAACCGAAACGATCGTTTATAAGCGTTGTTTTATTGGACTCTAATGGCATTTCACAATGCTTGGGTATAGTGGATCCACAGATCTGCCGTGGAAAGGTTGTAATTTTTATAAACTTAAAGCTTTATGAAATAAAATTTCTGAAGTAGATACTTCTATTTTAATGATTTCGGTTCAATCAATCGTCACATTTGATAAACATTAAAACGACGATCAACGCAATGAATTTTTGACATTTCGACGAATTTTGTTCAATGCTGATTCTCGAGTTGGCAAGTATAAAAATACCCCCACTCAAATTTTTTTTTTTTTTTTTTACAGTAACTCCACACAGGAGACCAAGGAGGAAACAATTTCCCTCAAGGCCTATATCATCTTTGGGGATGCTGTGTGGAGGATCTTTTAGAGGATAGGAAGGAGTGAATTTGGGTCTTGAAGAGACCCATGTTATAGGATGGAGGAAACACAGAGGCCGGCAGATCATTCCACAGCCGAGCTGGTGAACACAAGAACGAGTCGTAGAAGCGACCCGTTCTCATGTGACAAATGTCAACCGTGTGCAAATGTTGGGCGCGCGTTTGGCGTGTTTCCCGACTATGCACCGGTGCCGAAGGGGTCAATGACGCTAGTTCCTCGGAGCATCTTCCATTAAAATACCGGTAGAACAAGGACAGCATTCCCACCCGACGTCTGTGCTCCAAAGATTGCAACCCATTTGTTAAGATAGGCGAATCTATCAAACGGACCGCCGTTTCTGCACAGAGTCAAGGTTTTTTTTCAGATATTTTGGGACTCCCGACCAGAGGTGGCTGCCAAATTCTACAATGGGGCGAACTTGCGATTTGTACAGGGTCAGCAGTTGTGTACTATTAAAGTATCTGCGGGCTCTGTACAATACGCCCAGCTTCTGAGAGGCTAACTTTACTCGGGTTTCGATGGAGCCCCCATACCTGAGCTGATCACTTAAGGTTACACCAAACATATCAATGGAGGGCTTGTTGGGAAGATTGCTTCCATTAAAGGAGACTAGATTGTCATTTCGATCCCTTTTAGACGTAATCAGACATGATTGGGTCTTTGAGACATTAAATTCGATGAGGTTATTCTTACCCCAAAAGGAGACCCTCTCGAGGTAACCGTCCATTCTCTGCTTCAAAGCCCTCCGAGCCGTTGGAGTTTGTGTGCCCTTTGGGGGTTTGTCAAACAAAAAGCAATCATGAACTGTACTGTCATCCGCGTAACAATGGATTGGTGCACATGTCAAGAGGTCATTGATGTGCAACAAAAACAATGTCAGAGACAGAACCGATCCTTGTGAGACGCCAGCATTTATTGAATGCGAGGAAGAGATGAAACCATCAGCAACCGTCTGAATCGATCTCTCCTTCAAAAAATCGGCAATCCACGTACACAAGGAAACGGGAAGTCCGTTAGAATGCAGTTTGTTGACAAGTCCTCGATGCCAAACCCGGTCAAAGGCCTTAGAAATGTCCAGTGAGACCGTTTGAATCTCACCATAACGTTTCAGGCACCGTCCCCAAACATGCGTCACATACGCGAGAAGATCACCGCATGAGCGGTTCCGCCGGAATCCGTACTGGCGGTCGTTAATGATTTTGTTCTTCTCGAGGTATGTAAGCAGTTTGTCGTTGATCACGCGTTCCATCACCTTGGACAGAACTGATGTGATCGCTATGGGGCGGTAGTTGGCCGGGTTGGAGCGGTCACCTTTCTTAGGTATAGGATGAATGACCGCTTTTTTCCAACCAGAGGGCACAGAGCCACATTTCAGGGACATTTTTAAGAGCTTTGTTAAAACTGGAGCGATTTCTGCAGCACACCTCTGCAATACCAGGGCAGGTATTCCGTCAGGCCCACTAGCTTTATTAACATCGAGCCCCCGTAAGACAAGGAGTACATCCCAAGGAGTACATCCCGATGCCGTATCCTCAGCTTTTTCATATAGAAGCCGCAGTGAGGAACCGACGGCGGGATGGCACCCCGGTCGTCGAGGGCCGAGTTTTCTGCAAACATTTTCCCTTAAAGGTTGGCCTTTTCGGTAGCAGTGTTTGCTAGTGAACCGTCAGGTCTGGTAAGAGGCGGCAGACTGGATTTGCAGAAATTGCGACCTATGGAGCCCGCTAGCGACCAGAACGCCCTGCTGCCATGCAGGCAGGCAGCTAGCTTTTTACTGATCTGTGGGTCGTGCTCAAATTTTGACCTATTGATGATTCTCTTACTGTCCTTTGCCAATTTGTTATATGCTGATCTGTTTTCTGACGTTCGAGATGTGTTGTAGGCTCAGTAAGCCGCGTTTTTTCGTCGAACTGCTTCGGAGCATTGACGACTGAACCACGGCTTTGAACCTACGCCAGTTTCTTTAATGGTTGATTGAATGAAGCCATCCATCGCAGATGTGATGACTTCACTAATTTCCTGGGCACATCTGGACAGATTCGAAGTCTGAAAACAGACAGCTGACCATGGGAAAGCATTAAAATGCGCCCGCAGACCGAACCAATCTGCTGACCTATAGTGCCACATTTTTCTCTTCAGCCTCTCAATTGGGGTCTGAAGTTAATAGGGATTGATGTCGTCACCAGGCAATGGTCGGACGTTCCTAAAGGCGCTGCGACATCAATCCCATAACCACGTGGCTCGGTGGTTAAAAATAGGTCTAACAGATTGGAGCGGTGAGTCTGGACATCAGGAACCCTCGTAGGCTCCTGAACCAGTTGCTCCAACCCATGGCAAAGGGCAAAGAATTCCGCCTGTCAGCCAGCCGAGTTTGTTGAACATGAGAACTTCAACCATGGTTCATTATGAACATTGAAGTCCCCCAGAACAACAAACTCGGCCGAAGGGTAGCGGGGTAAGAGGTCATCAATAGTTTCGCTCAAATGTTTAAATAGCTCGGATGAGTCTGATTCGCTGAGGTTTGGCGAGCGGTACAAACACGCATAAAATCTTACCGTACTGGCAAGACTGACGCGCACCCACATTACGTCAAATCTGGAATTTTCCAGACTCAACAGTCGCACACAGTTGACGTCAGCTCGGCTATACAAACAAACACCTCCTTTGATCTGAAGTTGCCTACGAGGGTGAAGCCCGGGCAGTCCAGATAGGAGGCGTCTGGAGGCTCAGCTATCTGCGTTTCGGAGAGGAATAAAAGGTTTGGGCTTTGGGATTGAAGGTGATGATGGACAGAATTTAAATTTTTGTGCAGGCCTCGAATGTTGGTAAAATTTACCAACATTTTTGGCCTGCACCGGGGACGCCTACTACTCGCCGTTGTAATGATGTTATTATTGTTTTGTGATTCCATGTTTTTTTAAATTGTTTTTGGGGGTTTTATAGGAAAGGGAAAGCAAGGGAAGGATTAGGTATAAAGGGTGGGTAGGAAGCTGGGGGTCAGGGTATCCAGGACTGACAGACGTATGAATCCATCCCACCGACTGCGGTGCAAGGCTATGGTTGGGAGAGTCTGGCTG
>JAHDVE020004500.1:0-39164 GCA_022606495.2 Halesus radiatus
CTAATTTAAGTTATATTTTTTTAAAAATTATTATTATCAATGATTTTATCTTTTATTTTATTTTATTTCCTTTATTCTTTATTCTATTTTGTTTATGTTAATACTTTCAATAATTGTTTCTTTCTAAAGAATGCAGTACATATACTATAAATTGTATGCAATTTACCAACTTGATATAAAATCATTAAGTGTAGAGTTATCAGCCAAATATCCTTTTCCAGAACCCTCCTGTTGGTTGGGGCTTGCTCTTAATCTTCTCTTATAAGGAAGGGTAAGTTATTTATTTGTCGCTAAAATAATTAAAAATAGGTTAGTTATTATAGAGATAAAAATAATAATAAAAAATAATAAAATAAAATAAATTAATGTATTCTTACAATAGGTTGTAAAAGACTGAACCTAACTGTTGGGGTTTCTCAACCAATGATAGTTTGCCAACTCCTGCTTGGACTTCAGCGACTTCTTTCAGATGGCCTGAGCTATAATCAACCCAAGCACCAAGTTTTCCTCTTTTGATAAAGACCGCCAAATCCTTCAAGGGTACTAATGTTCGAAGCGAGACATCCTCTCTTCCTTTGGTAATCGACAAGCATCTTTCGGCCTCCACCCAGAGACTGAAGGCTTCTGGCAGTTTGGAGTTATTGAAATATACCTGAGCGACGAAGTGCAGACGGATCGTTCTGTAATAGAAGGAAAGTTCATCAACCAATCTGATTTTTTCGATGGGAGTAGGCTTGTTGCCTAGCTTAGCTTTTTCCTTCTGAAAATCGACACTTTGGTTCAACATAGTGATAAGATTCGTAAGTAACTTTGCGAGAGTTTGAGGGGCTCCCCTCTTGGCTTTGGCAACGTTCTCAGACGAAGCGTCCCTATAGGATTGCAGAAATATCGTCTCGTGCCTCTTGATGGCAAACTTAAGTCGCTCTTCTTGGAAGTACATTACGATAAAATTCAAACTCTCTTTCTCTCCTTGAGTGTGTTTCTATGATAATTTTTAAAAATAATTATATATTGTCAATATAGAACAAACACGTTGGGTAATTACTGAGTCTTCTTTTTATTTCTCTACAATTCTCAGGGTTTGGTCGAACGCTTCGAAGAGCGCACTGTAATAATTCATCAAGGCTTCATAAGCCGTTTCGTCATCGAGTTTTTAAGAAAAGAGTTTATCCAGTTGAATAAGAGTAGCTTTGAGTTCATCAAGTTTCTGTTTCTGGGCTACTATTTTTTGTTCCTTCAAAGGATATCTTTCACCATCCAACTCTATTATTTCTGAGTCCAGTTGTGGTATACTTTCTTGACCCATTTGCTACGAATATTTATATTTTATTAAAAAAATATTGAATGTTAATGTGTTGTTGTTGTTGTTTTTTGTACCTCAAGTTTTGCAGTCAAAGTAGGATCATTGGATCTCTTCATTTCTAAAATTTCAGCAAGACTCAATTGTTTTCCTTTCGACTACTTGAAGTTACAATATTTAATGGACTGGTCGACCTGGTCAATCTTTTCCTTCAGAACAGCAGAACTCACAGAATCTGCTGTTTTGCAAAGCTCAAATAAGATTTCCCTGCTTTTGATGAAAGACTATGACGATTCGCTCCATTTTTCTGTCTCGAATGAGCACATACCTTACAAGTATTCCCTATATGCTTCAGCCTCAAGAGCCGATCGTTTTTATGTGGATTATTGGCAGACTGATTCTAACCGTTTGGCCCAGAGTAGTGCTCTTTTCAACTTTTTGACAATGGTGAACTTGGCTCGGGTCCCTTTATTCTTCTTGACTTTGGAAGAGTAAATGAGCTTGACTTCGTTGGCGTAGGCCCAGCTTCTCTCTGCACTAAACAGGAGTACTTGCAGTATTCGTGAGTCTGATCGCTGCTCCTTTTAGATAAGTTTGTTCGTGAACTTATTTTTCAAGGCGTATCTGAAGTTCATTGCTTTTCGTATTTTTTTAAGTTTAGCTCCGCAATACTTTCTGTATCTCTGGTAGTCTCCTCTTTTGATGCCATTATTGGACTGAGCCCCTTTGACGATGAGATTGAGGTTCAGCCTTCCGAACTTGGGAAGAGATGATACTTATTGTTAAGTTTCCATGTGGTTTATAATTGTATATATATATTATTATGTATATATGTATGTAATTAAATATTTTATACATATTTTATTGAATGAGATAAAATATCGAATTGAAATGACCTAAATTTCCTTATTTAGCCACGTTCTTAACACAATAACAATATAAAGTGCATAATAACAGTAAATTCTGATAATAGTCTTGTGTGTTTATTTTGTTTGTAGAGTCTTTAATGATTTTTTTTGTAATACTTTTAGTTGTTTTTTTTTTTCTATATATCTCTCTCGATGGAGATCCTGATAAATATATATAAATTTATATTTCTCATTATTTGGGTTTGTAGAAACGAGCTTGTAGCCAAACTCTATACATCTTGAGCCCTGTTTTCCGGTTTTGCAACAGTTTGCAGTGGGATTCGACCTTGAGAGTTTTGAAGCCAGCTTTTAGACATATTTCTGTTAGTTCTTCTTCCGTAAAATAGTATACACATACTCCATCGTTTTTGGCATAAAAATTATCTTTCAGTTTCCTGTATACAATTAATTATTATTTTTCGGTATAATGTTATATTGGTATTTTATTAAAAATATATATATATTGTTTACCGATTGCCTTTGAGACTCATGTTCAATTGCCCGAAATCAAATCTCCCATAATCTCGAAAGTAGAAGTATGAATCTGGCTTCATCCAATCATAAATTTTCTTGATCACCGACTCGTGGTGCTCAGGCGCGATCGCAGACAGCACGAAAATCAAAGTAACCAGGTCGCCTTTTTCGAATTTCGCAGGTATCTCTTGTTTTACAAGGTCACACACCTCCACATAAATATTACTTACTTTGTTTTTTTCCAGTTATTCGTTGATCAGCTTAATAGCGCTGGCAGCGAAGTCGCACCCATACAGTCTGAGGAATGGGAACTGGTTGTGGATAGGGAAAAAAGTGTTTCCTACTCCGCAACCGAGTTCGACAAACACTCCTTCTCCTCGTTATTTGAGAAGAGTGAGTTAGGGAATTTATTTCTCCAAATATTGTCTGTCCTTGAAAAAATTGCACTTATGATGCTTATAAAACCGATCCCATGTTTTGGCCGCAGCGTCGGTTATTTTATCGTATTGCTCCTGGTCCATGTATTTTTAATCCTTATTGATTGCCTCTTGCACTTCCTTCTTATGGTCTTCGGTGAGTTCGAAGTAGACGACTTCCTGTTTCGGTCGACCGAATTTATTGAGGTCCTTCTTCATTTCTTCGACAGTAACTTCTTTTTCTTCATAGTCTGCGATATCGTTGTTATCGGGTTCCATTTATATTGATAATGAGTGTTGAAGACTTGAGTTTGAGATATTGAGAGTAGGAATAAACAAATTCTTTTTTAATAAAATAAAAATTAAATGAATAACGTGAATAACTAATAGATTATGGTAAAACTAAGTTGAGGTAAATATATGTATATTATCTCTCTATCCCCATAAATGCTTTTATATGAATATTATTTTAAAGTTAATTCTAATTGTTCGGATTAGATGATAAAAAATTATCAATTACAGTAGTTGAAACCTCGCACCACGATTCTTCAGAGAACAAACGAGTCACTCGACTCGTGTCTCTGGAAAAGTGCTTTCGGAGGTTAGTATTGTTTCTGGTTCTATAACATTTGAAGTATCATTTCCTGCTTGATCATTCTCCTCAAAGAAATCTGTTCGTAAATTATCACCATGATGAAGACGAGCACCGATACAAAAGATAAATAAAAACAAATCCCAAAATGCGACCCTTCCGCGTTGTCCATAACAAATGCTGCAAATACATAGATGTTAAGTCCGAGTAGAAAAGTTCCAATTGTGAGGATGTGCCCGAATTTGTTAGATTTGGTGATAGCAGTGCGTCGGAAGAGCATGTCGTACAGCACTTTGGCGAGGTCATAAACCTGGAGCAGGTTTGCCAACATAAATACGCAGAAACAAATAATTCCTATCATCTCGAGTTGAGAAAAAGTAGAAGTACAAATGTTTTGTGTCGGTCCGCAGATGCTATCTGAGGCTTCCGAAAATGATTTGTAGGAGTGATCGTATACATAGAGAAGATTAACCCAATAGCCTTTCACCTACTTGTCAGGTTGTATCTTCACGATGACATTGACGTAGAACCATTCATAGTAGGCCATTGCAAATATAAATAGTAGCAGTGTCACCATATTGAGTCCGGAAACTAGAAAGAGGTTATTGCGCAGAATAAGTCTCCTGTTGGTGGCACTTATTTAGATGAGTCGTGAGTCTTCTTCTTTCATTGCTTATTATTTTTTATGTGAGTTTTTTCTGTCGAACTTGATAATGTAAGATTTTATATTTATCTAATTAAGTATTATCAATCGTATCAGTAAGGCTGAAACAAACAAACAAATAGGAAATTTTTCAATTATGTAAATTTCCTTAATAATCCTTAAATATTCATTATATTTATGTATTTAAAAAACTATAGCTATTGTTATTTTTTGAAAACCACTATACCTACATGAATAAACATATCGGATCACCTCACCCGAGGCTATGGAAAATAATGATTGATCACAGTGCGGATATCGTAAATAAGACGGTTACGCCCTCCTTCGGGCATAGTTAGCAGTATTTTTACTTCTTTATTGACTTGCTTGTCATTTTTTATCGTAAATTTGACTGACTGAGCTACCTAATTGGATTATTGGCAGGACATAATGAATTTAGACTCATACTCTTTCACCAGCTTGTTTTCTTGATAGTCAAAGAATATCAACCACTCAAAAGTCACTATAGAGTAAAATATATACATATTTAAAAAGAATATGAAATAAATGAAAATTACCAATTGCCAGACAATTTGTTTTCTAGATATTTATCTTGTGACACCCAACCCAATTCATGTATAAGTATCTATCCTTGCATTAACACAATGAATTATCTATGCCTGCCAAAGTCTTATCATAAGGCCGCAGCTCTCTCAAGATATTAAAAAATGGCCTTGGAATATGCAGTCTCTTTCTTTCGATCTAATTGGTCAGAAAGTTAGCTGAGTTTTTTACTCCTTCGACTGTTTTCGTCGTGGCATCTATAACTCCAGAGATCGGTTTAATCACAAGACCACTGAGCCCTTTGAGGCCTCCAAGAAAAAATCCTGGAAGTCCATTCTTTTAAGCCCCTTCCATTGGACTTGTGAAGACTCCTTTTAATCCATTCGAAAAACCATTAACTAGACTTCTCCCTCCGTTGTATAAACCGTCGAAGAGATGTTAACTTTTCAAGTTCTGTATTTTTTGGCGGCTATCTTCAAACTCTTTATCATCAACAAATGTCACGATTCCTGATCCAATTGTGTCAGCGATGGCTTCAACACCCCCTAAAGTTCCTTGCATTGTATTCTTAAATATGCTAGTGGCACCCTTTGCAAGTCCAACTCCGGTTTAATAAGCCCCTTTCTGTATCCCTTCTTCAGTGAACTATTTAAAATCCTTGAGTCCTGCTCCTATCCTGTTGACAAACACTACGGGATTTCCAAGTATAGACAGATTCCCCATCAACGGAAGTAGTGATTTTAACGATTTTTATTTGTAATCCTTAAGAATTTTTTGTGCGAATTGTGTGAGATTTTTGCACATAAAATACTGGATGTGCATTCCTTTGAGTTATAATGGACATTCGTTGAGATTTCCGAAGGTTTTAAGGAGTCTTCCTCCCCAATTACCTAGATTTTTAAAGCTTATCTTAGTTTTAATAGGTCTTATCTCTGCTGATAGGAAGTAATATTGGTCCTCGCTGTGAGTTAGCTCTCTCGACATAAAATTGTAATCCACCACGATCCCTTAATTTTGTGTTTATTTGCTGTTGTCGCTAATGCTGATTAGCTGTTGAGAGATCTCATCTATATTTTAATAGATCAGTTGGACTTCGTTGCTTGTGAGTGATATGATCGATTTATGAAGCTCAAGTGTGATGTTGTGGATCAGTTTTGGATTAGCTTTGTCAAATCTAATTTCGAACTTCAAAAACTGTGCTTTCGGAGGCGGGGTGGATTGGAAGGTGATTGGAAAATGAATCTTGCCATACTGCTGGTTCTCGACGATTGCACTGTGAATGTTGAGCTTATACTCAATCTCGTCTTTGGTTTTCAGGATTTCGAAATTTGTTTATTTGAACTCGAGATATAAGAGTTCACATCTTTTTTATTCCATGGTTCCGATAATGCACAAAGAAAGCCGAGGAATCCGAAGTATCATTTCAAAATCTGGTTCATCCTCCTTCTTTTTCTGCATGACACTTGTGAGCACAAGCTTTTTAATATTTCCTTAATACTCAAGATTCACCATGTAATATCCTGATTCCTTGAACTGTTTCTCCACAAATAGCTTTTTAGTAAACAGCTGTTCCTCTAAACTCACTTAGATTTCTCGAATCCTGAAATCTTTCATGGCTGGGTTAAGCAGTTCTCCGCCTACATTCAAGGTTTTGTCTCCCGATGGGAATTCGTAGGCGAATGGCACAATTTGTTCAGGCTAAACGACATATCTTAATAAGAAAGGATCCAAGACCTGATCATAGTTTTCTATACATTTCTGGTAGACAATAAATCTAACGTCTTTTAGGCGATTATGGATTTGGAAGCAGGGGTCTCCTTCGCTTATCTTGATATAGCTTACATGATCTGTGTGCTAGATTTCACACCTGAACATTCGACACTTTGATTGATCATCAGCCTGTCTCAACGAGAAGTAGTGTTGAGTCTCGTCAAGACTGATCGGCCCGGAGTATCCCCAAAAGAACTGGTTGTCAAAAGTTGACACTCGAATTTATCTTGGCTTGTTGCAATTTTCCCAGAAGAAAGGCTGTCTCTATTAGGGTTCCAAGGCGGCTGAATCTATGCCGCCCACTTGACCGACTTTCAAAGTAGATTTGGTCATATTAACAATAATATACCGAGCAGTAATCTCAACAACTTTTACGAACTTCTATGCTGTCAATTCTGACTGTTTTTGCTTATCTGCTCGAAGGTTAGATGGAATGATTAGTGGTTTGAGATATGTCCATATAGAAAATTCGCAGAAGTAGCCGTTTTACTTGATGTCGACAAACATTCGACCTAAGGCAGGTTTAAAATGAGTGGATAAACTTTTTTTTCCTTTCAACTGAAGGGCAAGATATTTATCTTGTGGTGGTAAGACAACAAGTTGTACCTGTCCGCTTTTTAATTGAAGTTAGTGCTGGTATTTCTTTCCCAAAATTTTCCATTATATTTTATCTTTCGATTGAAATAACTTGTCGGGGTCGACAGCGATGTCAAGCCCGTAATAGTCGACAATGAATGCCTCGACATATATAAAAATTGTATGGTGCTCAATAAAATGTTTGTACATCGTATCAGCCAGCTTCACCCCATCAACCATGATCCCTCCTGAAATGCCGATACTTTAATTTGTCAATATTATTCTTCCGTTTATTACTACTGGGTAAGGCAGTAGATTGCACACTGCCAATTTATGGTCAATGTAAATTACCTCGAGACGAAATGAATTATCATTCCTTTTGGAGATTCTGAATTATTTGTGTTACACTTAATTTTTCAGCTGGTCTATGCTGAGAGTAAGATTATAAGGTTGAGGTAATGAAATGGAGTTCCGTCTCTGATCAAAGGGTAGATGATATCGAATGTTTCGAATATTGTCTTGTATCCACAATGTTGAACTAACGTAAAACAACTGTTTAAAATCGTTTGTTACTGAGCGGAGGACGATAGGGCATTTAAAAGCAGGGTAAGTGGAGTCGACAGGGTATATTTGTAAAATCTTTCTTGAATTTAAGTTAATTTTTTATATTTTTCTCAATGACAGTCCTGGAAGGACAATTCGAATACTGACGATTACGTCTTGGTTTTCCAGCTATTGATCTGCCATTTCCGCGTTGTAAGCTCCTCTCCCGTTATTTGGAATAGTCTGCTTGAGGAATTAATTTACATCGTAAACTTCTATTGTGTAGCCAGTTTAGTTGATGATAATATGTTGCGATCCTATCTAAACGGACTCTTCTGCACTTGAATTGGCTGAAATTTTTGTAACATCTAAATACTCGGATTTCCATTTGGTGATAGTGTTGGCCAATGCCAGGACCATCTAGTTGCTATGATTTATTAATAGTCCTTCTCCTACCTAGATAAGCAGTACATTTTTGTGATCGTTATCATAGCTGCTATTGTTGATAGTGACAAATGATTTCTCTACAAAGGGTTACCATTTTAAGATGCTACTGTTGAAGTAGTTTATAATCAAATCGAAGTGAGTATTAAAGAGTGACTTTCGAAACGTGGTAAATTTTTCATACTTTATGTTTCCTAGTTGGAGGGAAACCACAGGCACAAACACCTCTTGTGAGCTATAAATCAGGTAGAGACCGATAGACCCCGCATTTATTTCAAGGGAATTAAGGCTGCTTATTTCAGTTTTTTGGGTAGATGGCACTTCAAGCTCGGGAGCCTCAATAAGCCGTTAACTGTTTCTTTAAATTTTGTTTTGTTTAATGAGTGTTGCTATCTTTTGGAAATACTCATTCTATTTTTCCTGTTCTTACTTGATATCTTGGTACAACTTAATGTCCTTAGAAGAAATCTTGGCGACAACTTTGTCGACGTTGATAGTTTTGGTCGAAGAGGTGCTGAGAACAAAAGTATGGCTGTCGGCCACTTTAACTTGTTTCTTGTCGCTATAATTGAAAATAAAAGGGTAAACTAGATTTCTCTTTTGGATATGCTTAAAGGGCAATGAAACGAAATCGGTATATTTGCAGCGGAAGAGTTCGACGTTGAGGGAGAGATTCATCGATGAACTTTCTGGCAGATCTTCCAGTTGAATCTGGCTCAATGTACCTGACTGTAACTCCTTTTTAAAGAACTGTTCAGTCCTACTTTTTTTTCTTTGGAATTTATAACATAATGTTCCTAAGGCAACCAACGCATGCTTGACATTCTTCGATTCAGCTGCCTCAAAAGACAACAGTGCATTGGTAACATTTACATAGAAATTGATTTCATTGACGAAAGTGCTTTGGACTGGGAAGACCCAGTCTTCCACCATTACCCAATCCAGCACCAACTGCAGCACTTGCAACCTTAGTACAATTTTGGCAGAGTCGATCGCGAGTTTGATAATTTTAGTACCTGTAGTACGTAGGTCTATCTCTAATTTGCATTTCTAAGCATATCTGATCATTGAATCCTCTGACTCTGGTGTCCTAGCTATTTGTGTCTCCTTGCCGTTTTTGTAACAGCATAAACTAATCGAAGAAGCAAGGATGGTCACGAAATTATTGAGATCTTTTTCTCTGCGATATATAACTTTCATTTCAGCCAGGGTTAATGAAAAGAGGGTGTCTATATCAAGACCATCGACCACCGCGCCTGTGAATATCAAGGTCGGAATAGTAAGTTCATAATTAATCGGTTTAGGACTCAAAAGTTTGGTAATTTTGTAGTTGTGTATAAATAAGTGGTCTTGCTCGTCGTCATAAGTGATATTATAATTTAAAGATTTCATAAGTTCAAGGTACTCAGATCGGTCGGAGTCGAGTCGGATCTCGTCAGATTTGGAGGTGATGTAAAAGCTGCGGTCATATTCCTGAATTTCAGGAAACACATGCTTGAGCTAATCCTCGTTGATCAACTTATTTATGGTCAAAGTCATGTCCAAAGGGCAACATAGTGCTTTTTCTTCTGACTCTCTGATAACCTTGATCTCGACTTCGTGTATCTTGACATAATATTCTTCTTCCCAAATACAGTCTCGGATGAATCTATTTTATTTTTAAGGAACTCGTTTTGACGTATTCACATTTGAACTGTTAATCTCACATTTTTATAAGTCAGCCTTTAAGTATGTTTTTGCAAGAGGCCCAGATTTTAAATTTATGGAGGGTTTTTCGAAGATAATATGCATATCGATGAAAAACGGACTAAAAAGTCGTTTGGCTATTTGCTAGTATTCTCCCCAAACAGTGATAGGGGTTTCCGATACAATTTGTTTGTTCTCGAGTTGCCAGTAGAGATTCTAGTTCGCCACAACCATTTAGGGATTTTGAAGAAGGAGCATAATCTGAATGAGAACATAATCAATCATTCTAAAGGTCACCTGTTGAAAATAGTTGTATTCGACGGGCGAAGCTATGATTTCAAGAAAACTATTAACCCGTTCCTCATTACCAAAGTATTTTTCATTATATCCACTCCATCTGAAAGACAAAAGCTTGGCTTTGTTGTAGGACTTGCGCACCAAGAGTTTACAGGGAGTTATTTATTTGTAATAAAGGTTGGAGTCTTTAGTGGAAGGGTAGTTTGTCATCTCGAGTATTGTCCCGTCATCCAAGGCTCCTTCCAGAAACTTTTCCTTGTCTGTAACTTTGAGACCTACGTTCAAGCCTTTGCCATTGATTCCGAAGAGGATTACGTGGGTTTGCCGATGCATGAGATTGATGTCAACGGTATTGACTGCAAAGTCAATGCTTGTGAGTACATCTAGACCATCAATGAATCCTAATTTATTACTGTATTTCATATAGCTTAGATAGATATCTCGATCCTATCTTACGTGTGTTTTTGAGGTTTGGTATAACTCTGTTAGATCTAGGTAGGCTTTGTCCACCTTTAGACTTTCTAGCATTGTTTATCGGAAAAACTTTCCTCCAGTTCGACTGATCTCGACATCATTTTCTGTCAAGATACTTTACTTGTTCCTATTGATGTATTTTTTTAGTAAATCTAGAAACAAAAGAAGCACATCAGGTTTCCAATTGAGCTTGAGCACGTCTAAGGTAATCTTGATTTTAAGATTTGCATTGAGTTTCATCCCTTTCGCCAAACCTTCGTTATTCTTATAGTAGTCAATAGTCGTTGGTTTCTCACCTCCAATCACCATCAAAGGCTGGTATTCAATATTCTAATATTGGAAGATTCTATCGGAAATGTGCAAATCTGCAAAGCTGATAGTAGTTCTCTCTTGCGAAGTTTCTGAAGTCCTTCTATAATGAATAGTGCTCACTTTAACAGCTAGGAGCTGTATGTTTTTTTCGCTTTGGTAGGAAAACCCAAGCTCGTCAAGCTCGAATTTGAGCCAGTTCTTTCTTTAGAACTTGTACTATTTTTTTTCAGACTCAGCTTCGTAGAGTTTTACCAACTGTCCGCTTGTGGCGTATTAGTTAACTCGTTTCTCCAACGCCTATTTCCATTTGGTGAGAGCAACATGGTTCTCAGCGCAGAATGTGCAGCTTTCATATCTATTGATTAACTCAAGGGTGTCGTCTGGCTGGATTTGTAGTTTACTATTTTTTATATAGATTTTGGCTTGGAAAACTAGGTCTTTCTTGTGGCGGTAAAGATAAAGATGCACCCCCGATAAGACTCCGTAATAGTTTTCCCAATTATTGAGAGTCTCGTTCCTTTTTCGGAGGACATCACTATACACTTTGTTCATTTCGATATCGTCTTTCGCCTTCTTCAATTCCAATAACATGTGCTTGTCCTGCTAGTTGAACAGCTAACTCAACTTCACCAGATTGTGGTATTGCTTTTCTGTAAAGTTTAAATAGAAGGATTACATCTTGATAGTGAAGACACGTCGATAAAGCTTTTCTGGGTCAGCAAGCACGCGTCGCTATTTTAGTTGAATCTCTAGATTCATATTATTTATCACCGAAAATACTTCGGGATGTTCTCTGTATGCGGTAGGCTTCTCGGAGCAGAGACAAGTCATGCAATCCTGCAAACTTGGATGGTATTCCATGCTTATTTGCTGAAGTTTAATATTGAAGTATTCGTAGTCTGAGAAATCCTTAGCGTCGCTATCGTCCACGCTCCTTACGATCAAGTCTCCCAAATTGACGAGCCACGTCTCTGAGTCAATCCCCTTCGTGTTGGACCCCAAGGGTAAGATGAAAACAGGGCTTTTCACAAATAGCTAAACATGCAATCTTTTGTCGAGCATATCTATGACCTCTTGCTGATCACCCATAGATTCAAACTGCTCCAAAGTGGTAGATTTGATTATTTCGTCAACACTTCGAAACCGAAAGAATTGTTGGAACTTCTTCATATACATAGCTTTATAGATGCAAACAACTCGCTACACTCCGATGGTGATTCCAGATGTTTAGAGGTCCTTTTAAGAACGTCTAGAATATAGTAGCCTTAGGAAGTCTTGTTCTTTATCGGAAACATCTCTGAAGACATTTGCTCTGAAGTTCGAAGCATCTGTGAATTACATGTTAATTGAGCCGAGTTGAACACTAACCTCTAAATCTGATTTATCCTCAGATTTCTTCACTCCAATCATCAACTTAGTATATTTAAATTCCAACCCTTAACGACCATCCGAGTCAAGCTTCGTAAAAATGAACTTACCTTGACTGATGTTAATTCCTAATGTGAAATACGGGCAGCTCGCAGGGCGGATGGATTGAATCTCACCCTCAAATGTATTTTCAATGAGACTCTCCAACTGTTTCATCTCCTCGAGTGATATCTCAATATTTTATTTGGCTGCTCCTCCGAACCATCCTCGTCCTCCCTTTTTCTTATTCTCAAGTTAATTTAACTTTTACCTCTTGCAGATTTTCTTCACTTCAGGAATGGTCCAGATAATCAATTGGTCTGCTGGGACAAGTTCAAACACTTTACTCAAATCGGTTGGTGCCACTTAGTTCGCCTCGTTGCCTAAGAAGTTTTGTAAATATCTTTAATAAAATGTTTTCAGCTCTGGCATGTTTTAAAGGGTTTATGCTTTCTTTTTCTTCCGGATTATTGCGAGCTATCCCTGGACGACCAGTGTTTCCAGAAAGTCGATCATCCTTGAGATTTGAACTTGATTGAGTTCGAGATCGATCGGTTCGAGCTTGACATCGAGTTCGTAGACTGGAATCAAGAAATTGTTAAGGGGGTTAATTTTGAGTTTGAACTGGCTTGTGATACTGAGTACTGTATTCTCGTTTCTGTCGAGAATCATAAACAGCATTTTCTATTGGATGTAAAATGGTGTGCGTGACTTCAGCAAGGCTACCTGTTTGGTCAAGAAATACACATTTAGATTTTTGATATCCATGGTTTTAAACAAAACTGCATTTTTGTTCTCTTCTGCTGACCTGTCTATAAAAGATGGTTTCCACTCCTTGTCCGTTGTCACAAAGGATATTTATTATAAAGTGACTCCCCAGGCGTAATTATTCTATTTCTTATTAGACTACTCGAACCGAACGTGAAGGTTAACAAGTTTTAGCTGGAGGTTGTCGATTATCTTCATCCCCAGTTTGCTCATTCTTCCTCCCCCTTATTCTTTTTTGTCCTACTTTAACTTATTCAAAAACTGGGTCAAACACTATTTGGCATACTTCTCGATGGCCTTTCGCTTGTGGGCTGCGTCATCGAGACCTTCGCTTCCGTTGGGTTCTTTGAACTCGAAGATGAGGAAAATATTGTCAAGGATGCATTCCACTGGAACAGAACTGATTTTGGTTAAGGGGGCTTGCATATTAAATTTGCCGATCGAAGAGTACACAAGTTTAATGGGCAGATTGAAGGAATCAAAATATTAATTATTGAGATTGATGTTTTCGAGCTTGAAATTGCCACCGAAGAGATCGACAGTGAGATTCTACTTTTCGACTCCTTTGATGAATTTGCCAAAGTAGCTGACGATTACCTTCTAAATAATACCTTTGATCATTTTGTTCGTGCTAAATGATAAACTTTAGATTAGAATGATAAAAAAACTATGTATATATATATATATTATTTAAAATAGTGTTAATGATTGATTAATATATATATATTGCCAAGTAAATATTAGGCTCGAGCATAATAGTATTAATGTTATGCATAACCCAGTATTTAAAATAAATCTTATTATTTAAATATATACATTTTATAAAGATACATATATCGTAGTTGAAATCTAATCACACCTCATCAGGTGTATAAACATTCTCATCATCTTCGATAATTGGCCCCTAGTTCGAATCTCTTCTCTCAGTTGGCTCTACGGCTTCATGCTCCTCAACAGTCCCAATTTTTGGCAAATATTAAACGTTCGATTGTAAAAATTCGATAAATGTCTCGTTGGTGAAGTCAGCTTTTCCATGCATAAATTTAACTTCAGTCCCCTTTCTCACCATGACTCTTTCAATCGATATTTATCCTGCTAAAGTGATCCAACCAAACATAGCAGCCATTCCAATCAACATTATTTTAACCTTTTTCGATCTTTCCAACTGGGGGTTGTTATATAAGCTGAAGACGTACATGCCAATCACCAAATGTCCGTAGGTCAAAGCGATATGGTATAACCACTCCTTGCCTTGGAAGGTAAATTGCTTTGTGTTGGTTGTGTCAAATCCTTGGAGTGACATCAGTTCTGTCACTGTTGAGTAGAGTCTGGGTGTTACTTAAATAGTGTAATGGGTCTCGAGAGAGTTGAGACGAGCTTGCTCCTCAGAGATAGCCTCTGGGGCCGTTGCGTTTACGAGAGGAGGAGCGGGTTTTGTGACTTAATATCTGTAAAACTGAAAGATCGAGTACACGATAGCGAGTAATATAAAAGTATTGAGACTTGTGCGGACTCTCTAGTTTGTCATCTCAATTATGTGAATTTGATCAAATTATATAATATTATAAATTTAAAAACTAAAATATATTACCACTTAAAAAAATATTTTTTATCTATTTTTTGTTTAGTTTAGTTTCGAAGGTAGATCAAATCAAACGAATGTTTTTTTCTTTTTTCTTTTTGATCGAGCTTGTTGAAAGAGTTAGAATAATTTTTTATATATTATGAATGTGAGACATATTGTCCTGATAAAATATATTTTTAAGAACTAGCAATTAAAACATGAAAAAATAAATTTATAACAATTTTTAAAACGAATAATAATAATAACGATAAAAAAATGAGAGCATCAACTGACCTGAAGAAAAAAAATATTGTCAGGACCAATGATACATAGCTCCATAACCTCTTGAAGTCATATAACAATAAAGCAGGTACCAAAGAAATAAAAAATGCATAGCAATTATTTTACTATTTAAAAATAAAACTCGAATAATACTAAATAAAAATAAAACTGATCCTTTTTTACATATGAATAGATATTGACCATCACGAGATCGAGCGAAGAAAGACGTAGCTGTACAAAAAAGATATTTAACTCTTCAACAAGGTGGACGACTGGAGGAAAAATATATTTTCTCTGAAGCCAGTCAACTACCTCTTTATGAATAGTCTATTCTTAAATGACAATGCCATATTCAAATAGATCAAAGCGATATTCGTCAACTACAATAAATAGTTGGAGTCTGTCGGCGAGGATGTCGTGCATACAGATCATCTGAGGCCCAAAGTCATCGATTCAATGCTTAAGTTTATGAGGCTGGTCATGCTAACTGAAGACAGGGAAGCACAGATCAGAATCCTGACAACTGCGCACTCCTGGTTCAAGGACAATATGGACAAAAATAATAAGTACGACCCCCAGCAAGATTATGAACAAGACCTTGAAGATAAAGTATATTCGGTTGAAGCGAAAGTATCTTCGGATAAATAATTACCCAACGAAAAAATCAATTATGATACACGGCACTATCGCTGGAAAGCTAGAACAGAGTATCCGGAAATAGATCCTCCCCAATAGAGACTTAGGATCTACAAAAGGAGGATTCTCACCTTCGAAGATTAACAAACTTCCAAGTAATTGGCAAAACAATAAGTCAAAGTCAGCAAGAAGATAATAAAATACGTAAGGCCGATTCCCCCAGCAACCAATCTCGTCGAAGCCCTACTTGTAGATGACAAAACCGAGGAATAAAAGAAGGCACAAAAGGAACTAGTTTCTCCAATCGTAGGACCTGATGGGCAGCCTTTGCAACCAGATGGGGCGCCTCTGCAAGCTAATCAAGCACAGGAAATGGAAGAGATAGGGATCTCACCAGAAGGAGAAGGAGATGACGAAGGAGACGAGCAAGAACCCGAACACGATTCTTAGGATATTGTTGGTAAGTTGGATCCCCTCGTCAAAAACTATATCTATCCCAACCCCAAAGAGAGCGAGACGAGTGAAATCGCTGGAGAATACCGGAGGGTGAGAGCCACACAAAAGGAGATGAGCGATCTCAGATAAGATCAACGGAACATTAGTTTTATGAGAAGTTGGGGTCGCCACAAGGGCCGCATGAACACCGAAATTTCTCGACGCATCATTTCGATGAGGCAGGGAGCAAAGATGATGGCCCCGCTTCCTGATATTTCAGTTCGCCTTCCCTTAGAAGCAGACAAGAAATACATATATACGAATTAAGAAATGAAAGCGAATAAGGATTATTTTGGCTTTGAAGATAAGATCAGGCTTTCAACTATCAACGACCTGAAACACTCCTCAGGACACTACGTGGGTCTGGTGAAACAAGAGCCAATTAATAGCATCAAAGGTTTATCGGTCTACGACAAATACGACAAAGGCAGATCTAAGACTCAATATGACAGTGTTTCTCCGAAGCCCTTTTCAAGCATCTTGAATAACTATTCTAGATAACGCGAAAGATAGGACTCCTTAGATGAGATGGAGAAGATCAAATAGCGGTTTGCCAAATATAAGATACCCATTGAGATGAAGAGGATAGGAGGTGGCCTCATTCACCCCATAGACCTAGCCAAATAGAAATTGTAAGGCATCGGCAATGTGGAGGCAGACTTACCTTCGAATCCGTTCTTTAAGGTTGCAAAAAAGAAGAAGAAGAAGAAGAAAGGCAACCATTGATTCTTTCTGTTTTTGTTAGCCATAGGCTTCGCAATTCGCAATTTTTTGTTATCCAACTGTTTTTAATATAATTATAAGTATATTGATAAATATTGTAAATAATATATATAATAATTAGGAACTGTGACACTGTTTCAGTAGCTGAAGCTTTGGCTCCTCGAGAGTGGGAACCACCCACTCTCGAGGATCAGCTCCGGAAACTGACGGCGGATTCTCTCCTACGAATCCGCAGCGTCAGAAAGCAAATTCAAATAAAAAAAAACCGTTAGGATTTTTCAATAAAAATTAATGATTAGATAAAGGAACTTCAAACAAAAAACAAAAAAATCATTAATTAGTTCGAGGCCTCTAAAAAGAAATTCAACCATATTTTATATAAATAAAATAAATGGAGGCAGTCCCGTCTGCACAAAAAACGCAAGCCAAAGAAGAAGGAAGGCAGAGGGAAGTTGATGTGGAGAGAGAAGAGAGACTGGGGAGGGACTGAGCCGCCAGGACTAGCTCCCGGAGACGGGTTGCCTGAACGCCACCCCCGCCCTTGAAGATGGATGAGACTACTCTCCATCCCAAATATCGTCATGATATTATTATTATATATATATTTAACTTCAGCCTCCGCCTGTGCCCTGCCTCGCAAACAACAGGTTAATCTGAAGTTTCCTCTGGGCAACCAGTGGGATTCCATAAATAAATAAATAAATAAATAATTAGGAACTCAAAATTAAATAAAAATATTTGGTTTTTGTGTTTTACGAAGTCCTGTAACTTGGTTTTTTATATTTTTATGACTCGTTTTCCTCCCATTCTCTATCGTTTTTGAGACCAGAGCTCGAATTATTGATGTAACTCTCACTTCTCATTCTGCTCTACATATAATAATACTCTTAATATTAGTAATTTCAGTAATTATAAATTGAATATGTTTTTTTTTAGTAGTCGAATTTGTGTAAAAATATATATGCCTCTTATGCCTTAATTAAACAATTATAATTTTTAGATATTTATATACATACATTCATTTAGCTATATTTATTCGAGAAAATATATAATTATTGCAACGGAAAAAACATACACATAACATATAGATATTTTTTTTAATGTTTTTTTGAACTTTTTAAAAGAAAGAGAGTAAATTAAATATTTGAAAAGAAACACAGTTTTTAATGACATATCAATGTTAGGGTAAGGGAAGTTGGGCTCTACAACAAGGACAGTTGTCTTTTTTCTAAAGCCAAGGCATCAGGCACCCTTTGTGGAAGGAATGCCCACAACCCAGCTTGACTCCTTCACCTCCATCTTCTTGACAGACAGCACACTATTCAACACAGTGTGTGCTTTTAAGTGCATCGATTTGTTCCTTAGTTGCTCCTTCATTGCCTCCAGCCAAGCTTCCCAAAAATCTCTCGAGGAATGGTCCAATATCTCCTCCGGTAATGAATCTCGTCATTATCCTTAAGTTCGGAAACTGGGGCAAAGGATTCATAATAATCGATATATTGACGGGAATCTGTTCTTATTGTTCTTGGTCGTAGGCTTAGAATGTCCGGGGATCGTTTTCAGGAGTGACCCGCTCGACTGAATCGGCATGGCATCTGGTGCAAACTGGGTTAGTGTCAGTAGAGAGACTAAAGTCAGCTTAGCAAACGTAGCACCAGAAATATAGAGTGTTGTTGGTTGAATTCATATGTTTTTTGTTTGTCTCGTTTAAAGGATTTTTGTTTTTGTTTAGTAGTAGTATAGATAATATTTTCTATATTATTATTGTATATTCTCGTAGGTTCAGAATTTGTTTATTTTTAATGTTAATAATTATAATGTTATCTGAAATATTGTACTGATATATATAACCTATTATAAAATATTCTAGATTATTCTAAAATAATCCGAAGAGTTATTAACTTGAGAAAAAAGATAATGTCCCAATCCGTCTATTTTTTGACATTAAGCCACTAATTAATATATACAAATGGAAAAATATAAAAAATAATTGTGATCGGTTTGTATAAATTATTAAATATTTACATTGCATTTTTATTAATAAAAAAATAGGTATAAACTAGAATAAACAGTAGTATACTTTTTCATCGAACCACTTTATTTAAAATACCTTATGATTAAAAATATAAAATGTTAACTAAATATCCTTAAAGATTTGCTGTTTTTAATCACGATTTAAAGTATAGGTTCTGAAAATAATATTTATCAACCACATTTAGAATAGTTTTTCAAATTTCATATTTTGTATTTGCATCCTTATAAATGGGATATTTACACTATGAAAACTAAAATAAATTGGGCAAACAAGGAACTTGCGTCAATAACAAGAAAGAGATTTACTTTCATTCTATTAATGTTATTAATTATGTTCTTTGACATTTTGTAGATCTAGTCAATTTATTTTTTATATCCTTTGTTAAATCTATTATCCTCTCATTGTTTTTGGAAATTTCGAAACTTTGGAACTCTAATTTATCTGTTTAAAATATCAACTGAATCATTATGACGTAATTTTTTTTTTAATTTTTTTGCCAAATTTCTATTCCTATTTCCATTCCTATACATATATCTTAATTTATATATTTTAAAAAAGATTAAAGTATCGAATCAAATACAATGAGAATAAGAAAACTATTGGCACCTCAGCTGTCTGTTTAAAATATTTTGTACACCGCCTGCTAATATAGGCCATATCGAAAAGGAGGAATCAGACTTGACCATTAGAAAATCGGCGACAAGTATATCTACCACAACTACGGCCACGGAGGGGCAGGCATTTCTTTAGCCCCTGGCTGTGCATACGTCAGCATCAAATCTCTGAGCATCTTCCTCAAGCAACCCGTGCACTCGTCCCATGTGGCCGTCCTCGGCTGCGGCATTGTCGGGCTATCATCGGTCCTAGAATTAGCTAAACGTGGACACAAAGTAGTGGTTTATTCTGACCACATTCCAAAATATGATGACAAGCCAGGATCCTTCATCGCTTCTCAAGTCGCCACTGGGAAGTGGTCGCCTGGTGGGTATGACTCAGACGCAGATCCTTTGAAGCACGAAATGCTGTCCAAATTATCTTTTGAATATTACAAAGATTGCATCTAATCTAAAAAATATCGATCACTCTCTTATGCGAAGGTATATGATGGCAAGTCGTCAGTCGACGATCTCAAATAATTGGTTCCGGAGTTTCTGATCAACGACTATAACCCCGTAGAAGTGCAGTTCGACAATGGAAAGACTGACAAATTCGTGGAGTACACAACTATCCGCATAAACACCAGGATGTATTTGGAAGAACTCATCACTGAGGCAAAGCTCAGGGGAGTTGAGTTTAGGGAGAAGAAATTCAACACGCTCAATGATGTTATTGAGTTAAATGAGAATATAATTATGAATTGTACAGGTCTGGGGGCAGGGAAAATATTTAAGGATAATAATTTGGTAGGAATCAAAGGCCATTTGCTTTGTTTCAAGAACACTAATAACATTGATTATATTATGACGAGTATACACAATGGACGTAGAGTCACACTGTTTGGCCAGGGAAAAGAACTAATTGTTGGAATTTCATATTTAAAGGAGTTTAACTCGAACGACAAGGAGGTTTATGAGAAGATCTTCACAAATGCGACTTCATATTTTGAAAATATAAAACCAAAACTATGATTTAATTTGCCCATAAATTTGCATTTCATTAAAGCACATCATATAATCAATATAGTTTTTTAGAAATCGAAGTATCCAGGGCCAGAGCCGAGCATTAACATTAATTACATCTAATCATACCTAATTTATATTCTAAAGTATTTGCTATAATTTATTAAATAATATTCAAAGAAGGATCCTTACCCGAAAAAATAGTATTTAAAGGGTTTTTTTTTCATATAAATGATGATTGTAGAATTCCCTCACAGCATAACCTTTCGAACTCATATGTTTTGCATTTAAACAGTTATCCCTAAAGATCAAACAGATATGAGCCGTCAGGACGTATAACAATATCGGATTCATCAAGATGTGCAGCCAAAGGAATTCTTATATTTTTTAGACAGCAAAGATCAACTAATCTCGCCTTCAGCTGTTGATATCGGGCCTCCTTATCTTTATAATTACGCGTCGAAGAAATTCCATCTCCAAATCCAACGCCTATCGAATCCTTCGTCAGATTATTGGAAATATCAGCGTCAAAAGGTGATTTTATCTCAAGAGCTGGTTAGAATAACTCTTGCTCATTAGCTCGCTAGGATTATAAAGAACTACATTTTTATTGGAGTGAGTTGAGAGTTTCGTTACACTCATTAATCTTCTGAATGGTGACCGTCAGATATTAGATTATCATGCGAGCTTCCTGTTCATTGGCAGCCAGATGTTCCGAAAGATATTTGGAGTAATTGTAGGATTTTTCGGTGATAGTCCTAGATTCCGTTGCTATCGTCTTAAGTCTTGAGTCAATCTATGCTTGAAGAACCTATATTTTGTTGGCGATCATCGATTCGAGGCTATTGTTATAGTTTCCGTGGAGAAAACAGTCTGATATCAGAGACTGAATATTCTTTGTTTGGAGAGCAATTTACCTAAATCTATTGTCCAATTATGCATTTACTATCTGCTGCACCAAATCTACATTATTTATTGACTTAGAAGGCGAAAAAGAAGAGTAAGACTCGAGCTGGCAGTTGATCATCTCTTAGTTCGACTTCAACTTGGCTTAGAGGAACTTGATGTGTTGGGCGTGCTTTTAGTTTTAATTGACCAGTTTTTGTATCTCATTTTAATATCTATTCATAAGCTAAGCAATGTAGTTGGATATTTATGTTGTCAGTGGTTGTCCTTATTTTTGTTGGGAAAGGCTCGAAAAAATACGATGCCTTCTGAATCGGCCTCGACTTTGCGATCCTTGGCTATGGTCCATCTAAAATCTCAATTAAAAATACACCTATTATGGCTATTTATATTATTGTGTTTTTTAATATTTCATAGTCTTTCGAAAAAAACATATATATATATACTTGTATAGTATTTTTTCATTATTATTGTTTCTTTTTGCTTTAACTGCTATATTTTAATTTTTTTATTTCTCGTCATACTTATAAAAAAAACAATCATTTCACAACTTCAATTTTAGTGGTATTGCACAACTTTTTATAGTCAACGAATTGCGCTTGCACTCGTGATTTCCACTCATTATAGCTGCAAGTCAGGCTTTTCTTCTCGCAAAGATTCATCAGTTACCCGTTATATTGCACACTTACCCAGCTTAGCGTGCTGTTCCGATGTAATTCAATAATCAGGTTTGCTGCGAAGTCTGGCCCATCTGCGCAATTCAGGTATTGGCTGATTGATTGATTTCTGTACTTGGCTTCGATGCAGTTGGCCGACGTAAGGTTCAAAAAGCTTAGAGCAGGGCCCACATTTGTGTCATGAGCACTGAACATTGTCCACTTGCGAGGCGAGGTCAGGTTAGCGAGTTTATAATCGAAGTCTGCTAAGATCTTCTGGAAGAGGGGAGTGACTATCGCGGCTGCAGCCCGATCTGTGTACACGAGCTGTAGCATGAAGTGCGTAATGTGGCGAAGATTTAAGAAATCGTCAGATGTAAACCCGGAGGGTAATTTACGGTTGAGGTAGGAATCAGCTACGACCACATCATATAGCTCTGTGAATGCGAGGAGGTTTAATTCTGTGTCGTTCTTAATATCAAACAGAGTGCGCATACGATTTATAAAAGGTGCGTACTACACGTTCATGAGCAAATATTGCTCTGTGTGGTTAAGAAAAGACTATGCTATCAATATTTAAGAGTTAGGACAGTTTTCCAGAAATTGGCTGCCATCATGGATGGGAATGGGTTGATAACCCTTCGGTAGTGCAAAGTCTGGATCGAGAGAAATTCCATTGCTTGGCTTCGGATAAGGAGGTTCGAGGAAGTCTGGTGCAAGGCCATCTGGGATTGTGGGGCCAGTCCCATCGGGGTATAATCCAAATAGTTGGCTTAGCCCTGATTAAATTACGCGATTTGAAGAGTCGGCATAGTAGATCTAAAACTCATTGGAGTCATAAGTCGAATTGAGGAAGGGTTGCTTCTCGATGTAGTCTCTTCGAAGGTATCGACCGAGATTGTATTGCTGGCGCATGCCTACCGAGGTGAGTTCTCCTCGGTTTGCATCTGTGTCTTTGTAGTCATAAAATTTGTGGAGTGTGTATCGGGCGCCGTGCCTATACAATTCAGCAACATAAACCAAATCTGTTTGTGCGAGACTGAGCGAGACAAACCCGAAAATGATAATTAAAACTTGTGCCATTGTTTTTATTTTTTAATGTTATATTTTTTTATATATATATTTTGTATATAACCATACAACTAAAATATATTGATTAATAAGGATTAAATGATTTTTTGGCAACATTAATAACAAAAAAATGTGTATCCATAAATAGGTTAATATTTAAAAACCAGATAAATAAAGGCATAGCATCCTTGTATTTTCCTCAAAAAAATGTCAATGAAACCCTCACCAATTAAGCTCAAAGCGAGCACTGTGTTCGCAGACTACAAAAGCGACCTGAAGGATGTCGACAAAAAACGAAAAGGACAACTTAACAATCTTGCTGCTCGCGCAGACCCCATCGTCCTTGACCTAGGGACCGACACAATCAAGGCTTCTTATGCAAGTTCCACAGTCCCTGTCGAAATGATCTTCAAATCTCTTGTATCGAAGTCAAAGGAAGCAGTCAACTCCACCTTCGTAAACACCATCAACTTTGCTTACGAACAGATCGATCTCATTAAAAATGATAAGCGCTCTCCTTTCGAAAGAAATATTCTCCAACATCAATCGTTGCTTGAACATTGTTGCGACTTTGTTTTCTACAATTTTAGTTGTACTGGAGCCAACATCGCCAGTCCTCTGCTCATCACTTAAGCTCCTGCCAACCCCCTCTACTGTCGCCAGCAAATTGTTGAACTGTTTTTTGAGTGTTACGGAGTCAATGAGTTGTTCATCGGTATTGACGGTCTTTTCGCCTATTTTTATGAACTTGATTGCGAGATCAGCGAGTATTGTCAAAAAGATGCTCTGATTATCAATTTGGGAGCTGCTACAACCCATATTATCCCTGTGGTCAAAGGGAAACCTCAGTTTAAGTGTATCAAAAGATTAAACTACGGTGTGAATAATTGTTTCGAGCTGGTGTCGCGAAATACGCTCCTAAAGAATCCTGAACTTAAGGAAACATTGAATCTTCCGGTTTTGAAGCATCTCTTCAGCAAATACGCGGCAGTCGCCTACGATTACCAGGCCCAACTTAAATATTTCAAAAATATTTGCATCACTGGGCCCAAACAAATGGAAATTGAGGAGCCAATCGCCAAACTAGTAGGAGGATAGACTCTCAGACCTTACAAAAATCGAATAGAGTAGGAAAACGAACAGATAATCGAGTAATAAAATACTATGACGTATGTGAACCCGGTTGAAATACAATTCGAGGCGATCAGTGCCAAGGTATCTCAGGAGGAGATTATTCGGAAGCAAGAAGCACGAAAGAGGATGTCCGACCGGCTCAAAGAAGCTCTGGAAAAGAAGAAAGAGATGAAATATAAGCTCAACATGGAAGAGTATCAACAGATGCAAACTCTTCGCCAACGGGTTAAAGAGGATCCTGAAAACTCTCGCGACACTTTGGTCGAGATCTTTGGGTAAATCAAGCCTGAACTCATGCTCAAAAGAAAAATGAGGACTCTGGAAGCCAAGCTGGGGATCGAGTCGGAAGAGCCATAAGAGAAGAAGTTCGCATTGCTCTATATTCCGGACAATGAGTTGCCTCCCGATAGACTAAAGTTGAAAAAACTTCAGATTTACCAAAAGGCAGCAGTGGAGGCAAGGCGAAAAAAAATGCAGGAAAAGGAGGAGGATGAGCGGAAGCTGAGGCAGCTGAGAGAGGAAAATCCCAAGAAATATATGGCGCAGTTGCAACAAAGATATAATGATCTTTCGGCCCGAATGAAAGAAAAGGACAGAATCCGCAGCGAATTAGCTAACAGAAATAGTCGGCTCAACCAGCGACGCATGCAGACTCTCGCGCAATTAGACGACGATGACGAGTTTGCTGAATAAGATCCCGACTGGCAAGTTTACCGCACCCTAGAAGAATAAGACCGCAAAAGTGAGATGGAGGCAATTGAGGTAGAGCTGAGGGAGTTGGACCCTGACTGGATGATGGACACCGACCGCCATCACCTCAACACAGGCAGCACGTTGTTTCTAGCCGTCGACCTTGTTAGAGGCCCAGAAGTGCTGTTTCAGCCCTCCCTTGTTGGGATTGACCAACAATCTATTCCAGAAACCGTGAGTCTGGTTCTCCGTAATCGTTCAGAAGCAGAACAACAGTCACTACTTTCGAATATTTGGCTAGTTGGGGGAGGGAGCAACCTGAAAGGTTTTAAAGAACGACTGGCTAAAGAGTTGAGAAGCTTATTACCCACAGGCAAATCGATGACGATAAATTGCGCAACAGAAGGACAGTTGGGCTGCGTATTAGGTATGAAAGGGCTGGCGACAAAATATCCTGAATTCGTGCGACACAATAGCATCAAAAAGCGTGAGTACCTCAACGGGATGGGCAGTTACCGTCACCTTTTTAATGAGATGCAATTCAATTGAATCAAAGAGATACAAGTTGGATAGAATAATATAATACTTTTAATAGTTAATGTATATATCTTAAAAATATTTATAAAATTATGTAATGTTTGGTAATCCTGCCAAATTTAGTTTTAAATTGATATTATTATTATTATATATTGTAGATTTCTTATGATCAGGTTCATTATTGACTTTTATGACTAAAGGTATTTAATTTTTGGACATTAGTGCTATTTAAGAGTTTAAAGTCTAAGTTCGAGATTTATATATATATATATTTAGAACTAATAAGTATTTTTATAATCAATACAATCATAAAAAAACGAAATAGATCAGAAATAATATTTCTTTATTTGGTTTTAGACTTTTTTTTAATTAATTTGTTAAAGTTTGTTAAAGTTAATTCCCTATTTTGGAACGGGATCGGCAATCACCAGAACATAGATAATAATCACAGATTAACCTTAATTTTTCACATAAACGGCGGAGATTGATACATTAATTATATATGAATTTAAAATGAGATTGTAGCTTCTCAAAAAATATCTAACGCCATCAGAAACGAGAGATATCAAAGCTGAATGAACAGTTTCTTACGCAGTGCAATTTGGGCGAAGTAATCCAAATGCCGTTCTCCCCCACATAATGAACTGGCTTAAGCAAGGATTGAAGAGTGATTGTATAAATATTTAAAAAATTCGTTACGAAGCACTCGTAGATTCAATAAGTAGCTTTTCTCAAATAGTTATAAGTTCGAATGGTGAAAGAAAAACAATATTAGCAAAAAGTTAATTTGATAGAAAAATATATATTTAACAAATATAACACAAAATCAATGTAAAAAAATATAACTACAAATAAAAAAATAAAATAAAAATAGTTCCAAAAAAAGAATTAAATATTTTTGGAGTTACAAAATGGAATTGACTTGTTGGCTCGAACCTATGAGAAAATCAAGTGGAAGTGGACGCAGCAACCAGATCTTGTCGGAGTCAAGCACGAGTAATCAACCAAAGAACTACTCCAACCGAGATCTTCAAAATGGAGTCGCCAGCAACAAGAGTAATCAGAACAAAAAATTATGGGACCGGAAAAACCTCACCAGCAAACTGGAAACGCTCATTAAGGCCAACTTCAAACCCATCAATTCGCTGCCTCTGCTTGACCTCAGAGACGTTTTACTCCAAGATACCCAGACAAAGTCTAATTTAAAAGCTATCCTATAGAAGTTCACTTCATTAATCAAAGTTGCTCCTGACGGAAATACCTTTTACAGAGTTGTTGGAGTCCATCATATTAGACACATGCTTTCATCTGCAGCGAACAGCGAAACTATGCTCTCAGCAATGGTCAATGCTATGAATGAGGACAGTTTCGATATTGACGTGCTGAAAGGAATTCCAAAAACTTAGTTGCCAGCGCATCTTTTCAAAAAACATAAACTCCTTGAAATCTACAAAAGTCTGATCACAGGGGTGAAGAAGAAAATGTAGAATTTGGATTTCTACAAAGCTATAGCCTGCATGCTCAACACCTACACAATTTTCGATTTCGCGCTCGTGGCTGTCTACCGCCTCTGTACCTATTACCATGGCCTGAAACCATTAGAACTTGAGCATCATGACTATCTTCTTGGAAATGAGAAATAACTCATCTTAAATTACGAGGGGGAGACCACTCCGAACATTATTCATATCATGACCCAGTGCTATCGCTGCACAATAGCTGAGTATACTTTAAATAAGCTGGAGATCTCATTGATGCGATATGGGGAAACTTGTCTGGATGATTCTATAAAAACATAATAATAGCCCGATAGGCAAGCACAACAACCACTCTTTGATTTCAGTATCCTCAGATCTAAAAATAGGGTCAATATACTCTGCTCAGACGAACGTCAGGCCACACCCAAAAAATAACAGCAAAACCAGACCATTGCGGAAGTTGGAAACTAGGAGTCTCTTAAATCCTCCGCTCTTTTGGAAACCGCCCAATATCAAAACGAGATGGCGTTCGCCCCAACGACGTCTGCTATCGAGCTCCCTAAAGCAGAGATCTCGAAGAAAAGACACTCATCAGGAACACAGCCAACCAAACAAAGGAGGTTAACTGAGGATAACATCCACACCCATTTCAACTAAGGAAAGCCGACTCATCCAGAAGTAAAGCATAGGTATGTTAACACCAAAAACCAGAATCGACAGCAAAATTAGCAGAATCTGGGGTAAAATAAAATGCAGTAAATCGAGCAAACAAAGCTGAAGAGAGACTCATAAGACAATATTGCAGCTCCAAACGAATCGAAAGAGTTATCCTAACCTCAGGACCAAGACACCCACAATAATCAGCAACTACCCCAGATAATTATTTCAAATATAGAACAACAGTTGATCGAGCTATAATAATCTTTCAGAATAAAAGAATAAGTATAACTCGACAAACCTCGACAAGCTCCCATAAACCCCAAAACGGTGGTCATCGAACATTTACTCTTCCAAAATATAGAACAAGTAGATATCAACACGAAGACAACTCCCAAAAAGGGGGCGAGGGCGGAGTGCGTCTTGGCATCTCGGAATTCGATTCAGGAAGGCCAAAGATCCGAACGAAGAGCAGGGAGCATCTCGAAACAAATAATCGAATCACCAATCAAATAATCGGAAAAGGTCTTGAAGTACTTTCCTAGCAACTCTCACGCAACTTCTCCAAAAAAATAACAGAACGGAACCCCAGGACTCAGCATGAGTTTAATGGAATAATTCATTAAACTGAAGAGTCAGGAAGCATAGTTTTATGAGAAGATATATTGCTGCATGACAGAAAAAGAAAGGAAAGGGATCGTAATCGAACACTTGAGAAAGCAGTTCCAGACGAGATACGAAGAAACGAAGTTAAATCATGAACACGAAATACGAAGGAAGGTTGAGGTGACTCATCAGATGAGGATTATAGAGTCAACACCAATTCACGATAGAGGAAAGGAATGTAGAATTAAGCTGGGGACCTCGAGGCTGTCAAACACTGAAAAGAATAATACTCCTCGAAGGTGAACAAAAATTTCCACGAATCATAATAAATTAGAATTACTTGTTTTTTTACAATATCAAAATTAAATTTCCAATGATAAAAAACTAAATACTAAGTGCATATTTTATGCGTTCATTAATAATTATAGTTTTTTTTTTTAAATCCAAAACAGCTAAGATACAAAATATATATAATATATTCATAATATTTACATAAAAAATATTAAAACATTTTTAATCGAACATTTATTTGTTGACAATGATGATAAAATTAAATATTCATATTAATGATGACTATTTATCTACATTATCTGATCATGCAGCGAAAAGTCGTTCTTGTTTACTGCTCCCGCAGCACATGGGGCACATTACGTTGTCAGCGAATAATATAAACAGATTTCAACAATTCATTTTTTTTAGATATTTAAATATGGATGGATTCTCATTATTAAAACAAGGTATAATTAATAAATAATAATAATAATTAATAATTAATAAATATAAAATAATTAGATTTTTTAAAAAGTTAAGAACAACAAAAAAAACAATTGTATAAAAACAGTATAATTTTTGCAAACAACAAAATCATATGATGAAAAAACACGTCGCTATTCTGTTTAGTGATGATACAACCAAGCTATTTTCTGACAATTTATTTTTCTATTGCAAAAAGATATTTATTATTATTCCTAGTCGTTGAAACTAATATACAATCATATATTCATAAACATGTTTAATTTATACGCATAAGGTATCTTTTTTTTAAGTTCTTTAATACAATGGATATAATTTTTGAGAAACCTCGAAGCACCATATCTATGAAGACTGATGTGGTATTTCAAGCGTGGAATGTTTTAACACCCAACTGAAAAACAACAGAGTTGAAGGAACACTTGAAGAAAAGTTTTGCAACACATGTCTGCATATCTAGATCTATCTCAATCAACATCATAAAAGTGAGTTTAAACGTTGGCTTCACATACCCAACCAAAATTGATATTATGAGGGTAATCTGCTCTCCTAATCAAATTATAAATTGTGTAGTCATTTTGCAATAAATACAAAGAATAACAATTTTTTAAGAAAAATAGTATTTGTGTATTTCGTTTTAATTAACAATTTTATTGGTATTTTTCCTATTTTTGTTTTTTTAATAATTTTAAACTTTTCTAACAAATTATTGTGATCTATACAGACTTTCACTTTTTAAAATTAAGCTAGCAAACAAATAATGTTACACGCAGACGAATATCCTGATGCTTCAGCAGCAAGCTTCAAAAAATTCAGATACTCCGATCCTCCGAAAGAAGACCCGAAGTCTGCCAAGGTTCTCCAGACCAAAAAGGAAGTTGCCAAGAGATAAAGATAGAGAGTCAGATAAATGGAGGAGATCAAAAGAACGAAGGAATACGATGACACGAAACTCAGAATCAAACAAGAGATCGAGAACAAAAGAAAACAAATTGAAGAGCTTGAACTGCAGAGGGTGCTGGCAGAACAAGAACAAATACGCAGTTTCGAACTTGCCAGAATCAAGGAGGAGGAACACCAGTAGAAAATAATCCTCAAGCAGCAGAAGATGAGGGAACACGAGAGGAACGCGAGGGAGAGGGCGGAACATGCAGCCAAGAGATTGCAGATTGAAAATGAGATTCTGTACGCCAAAGAGAAAGAAGCCAGCTATCGAAGGCAGGTTATTTAGTAAACTTAGAAACTAGAGCGAGAAAAAGCAGTTAAAAAGCAACAGATTATCAATGCGAAAAGTAAAAAATATGTTTAAAATTACAATTTTCTATTGTTTACATTTAAAATATTATTTGGCAAATTTTTTTAAATATTGTATCACAGAAGCATAGTAACAACAAGAATAACCGCTACCTTTTGAGGAATTCAACCGAACTTTGGGAAGGCAGGCTTATCGCAAGCAGCATATCGATTATACAAAGACCTGCTTACACAACCCCATCATGGTCAAGCACCATCTTGACCAAAAGTCAACCCCCTCTGCATTCGTCAGAGCAGAAGAGCTGGGCCAATAGATCGAGGAAACCAGACAATAACAGGAAGAGAGGGAGGAGTTCGAACGCGAGAGAGCGTTCGAGAGAGGTCGGGAGGCGCTGCAGAAGTAAAACGAAATAAAGCTCAAGTAACAGCTCCTGAGAGAAAACGAGGAGAGGAGAAAGCAATACAATATGGAGAAAGTCGAAATGGGCAAGAAGAATCAGTACTTGGGTATCAAACCAGCCACTCTCTACCAGATGGAGCTTAACAAAAAGTTGCGCAACGAAGAGGAATTTTAAGAGATTTTCTTCGGCGGGAAAAGGATGGAGTGGGTTGCAGAGCCAGCTACCAAAGCCGATATTGACCGACACAGACATTAACTCTAAAACACTACTCTTAATCTCAACAACTCAACAACCCTTAGAATGGATAAATCTAAAGTTCCAACTCCGGAAAAAAATATAGCAAAACGAACAGCCCCAAAATACTCATTTGAAGATTTTAATTATGTTGAAAGTTCCAAACCTGCGAAGTCCGAAGTAAATGACAATAATAATTAATCTCCTGACCTGCTCGAGGATGCAAAACAGACTCCCTTAAAGTCAGTCCAAAAGCTGACTGACCACCAACGATTCGCCTAAACCAGAAAGCCCGAAGGCACCATCAAACATCCTCATCCGAGTCAGAAAGAAGACCTAGCTTCTAGCCTTCTCGGGGAGAACTCCTTCCAACTGACAAAAGTAAGTCGTGGTCCTGAAGATAGGAATAATAATAATCATCATCAGAACTTGGATAATAACAATTTACTGAGTAGCTATAGCCAAGAAAAAGAGAGAATGATGGAATTCATTAAGCAGAACTAAGAATATATTAAGAAGGTGGAGCAGAACCGCAACAACCAGCGCAGGGTGGTCTACAAAGACCAGGACAATGTTTTGGAAAGGTATGCTCACAATTAGGACAGACCTAAACAAAAGGGACTAAGCAATCTGTGCGAAAATAGAGAGCACAATGACGACCTTGACTACTCTGCAGATTCTGAAACTATTCAATAATGATGTTGCTGAATATATATACATATATCGATAATAAATGTAAAAAATTAGTTTCTCTTTTTTTTTTATCGAAGATAATTGCAATATTACTTAAAGTTTGAAGTGTATAAAGGCATTGCGTTTCTAATATTCGTATAATCTAATAATTTTAGCAAAATTATATAAAAAAATAAATTAAAGAAGCGATAAAAAAATGTACATAAAATTAAATTCTGGTTTTTATTTTCCATAAGTAATTCCCATAACCTAAATTTAAAAAAAAATTAAACAATAAAAATTAAACAATAAAAAATATAAAATATAATGTTAGGTTTTTTTAATGTTAGGAATAAAAATTCAAATTATTTCAAATTGGGAAATAGTTCTTATATATTTTATCCATTTGAATTATACTTAAAAACTACTCCGACAACGCCCTTATGGTAACCACTTCCTTAAACAATATCTGATAACCTTATAAACTGGGCTTTTTACCTTCAAATCAATAGAAAAGAAGCGTCAATAAACGAGCACCGAGGGAACATCTACTCCGAACTCAAAACCATCCCATAATAAAATATCGCCAAAGTTTCAGAATTGAACCGAACAAATAGTCGATCGAACTCTCTCTCTTCCACTCCATACTCCCACGGTTCATCCCAAGGGACTGAAGATTATGAATATGACGATGAGGCAGACGGGAAATAATAAATGTACCTCGATGCTTAACAATAGAAAATATTCAAACATCTCCTCGAGTTATGTAGGAAAAAAGTAAACCTCTCCAAATAGCCTCTGAAAAAATGCTAACATTTTTATAATTTAAATAATTTTAGAAAATCAATTCTGCCAACGCATTCGATGTGCCTCTGGTTCTGATGACAGACCATACGCGGAGAGCTTAAAATGTCAGATTTTGGAGAACTGCATCTGAGATGTTGGGAGTCTCTACCTTTGTCTATGATAAAAGAGTGGATAACATGGAACAAACAGTTTTCAAGACGGGAAGTTTGATTGATAGAATCGCACCTAAATAAAAGAAAGAGCAGAGTGACTAACGTTTAAAATCCTTATAAAAACTAATATCAGCACACACAAATAATCAGTTTGACCTTAACGTCGATTTTATTGACGTTGGAAATGAGACTTTGGAGGATATACCTCAAAAACTCAATTTCGGATTTGAGTCTCAATTCGTCGTTGAGCCTTTGATCGAAAAAACTCGTAAAATATTTGACGAAAGCTCCAGCAAAGGACTGTTAATGAATGCATTCGGTGTCTCCAAAAGGCTTGAAATTCAGATAGTCGGCGATGGTGAAAAAATTCCCTATTTCGCTCCAACGAAACCAGAGGTAACGTAAAGCACGAGCCTCAACCTGGTCCTCAGTGATCTCTTCGTGAACAAAATATAGGATCCTCTGCTGATATTCAAAGCATTTTCGACTACTCAAGACCAGTTGCTGACTGATTTCGGGAAGTTTGGAGTAGAATTCGATGAAAACCGGAAAGTGATTAACAAAATTTAAGTGGCTGAGTTCGATCGTATGGGGGAGGAACTTATCAACAACGTGAACCGATCTCTAGCAATGCTTGAACAATCCGCTATGTTCGGAGAGGCCGCTCCTGGTAATTACGACTTCGAGAACGAAAGACCCGATTAAAATTAAAGTTTTTCTTCGAATATAAATCCTTTCCAGCCACAGATGGAAGAACAGGATCTGAACATGAGCAGTAGCAAATTATATTATCAGGAACTAAGTTTGAGGGAGGCTGAAGTTGGTACAGGCAATATCGATATCTTTTTGGACTTTCGGACGCCCTGGGAGATAGCCAACAGCGGTAACTCGACTAAATTGACACGCATTAGAAACAAGAAGGACGACTCAAAAAAGCGAGGTGAAGATAGCAATACCTCCAATACAGCAAGAAAGTAGTTACGTAAGCAAAATCAGGATCTTTCTGATTTTTCTCGGCCAGAATTCTAGGACAGTTTTTCTATTCTCAAGTCGAAGAAGGCAGACGTTAAGGATAGACAATCTTTCTCGAAGGTCAAGTTATTTGAGAAGATGGAAGCTTTGGAACTACCTTTTTGCGAGATCGGAGAGCCGATGAATTTAAAGCAGCCTTACTTGAAGCCTCTGGGGAGGTCTAGAAACCACAACCACCACATCAATGCATCAAATCAACAAAAATAACACGGTGTAAACAACTCGGAGGGAATGCTAGTAAACACATAGCTCAACTAAGGTAAAATGTAATTCTACGGGTCAGATGGGTAGACTGGAGAAGTCGAATTTTAGAATTCAAACCCTCCGTAAGCCCACCAGGAACATCATTCCAATCCGATGTTACAGATAGATTTGGCAGAGACAGCCTTAAAAGTCGAAAGTCCAGCGACACAAGGGCAAACTATCCCGATTCGTAGATACAAAAAGATGCTTTACGAATAACTCGAAAGGAAATTGGGGGGTACGCTTGTCAGCATTCATCGGCCAGATCTCACCTCTATTCAAACTTCATTTGTAGCTTTGCTCCATCTTGCCAACGAGCATGGACTCTAGCTGTAAGCAATGGAGGCTTCTGATGTTTTGATAAATCTGAAATGAATGAGCGGATACTTTTTTTTTTTTCCTTTTTATCAACCAATATTATATTTAAATTTGGATTATTTTCCAATTAGTTTTTAGTTCTTTTTGAAAAATGGTAAACTATTAGGGTTCGCAGGACTCGTCCCAACTATTGTTAGTATCGACTATATCTATATCTATATATATTATATTATTTAAAGTATATTACTTTAAATAATATAGCTCGTATGAACTTAAATATATGTTAACTTGCTAGATTTTCCCAATCAATCGCTGCGTCTTGTCTTGAAGTTTAAATATTCCAGATTCAACAAAAATTATATCAAATAATATTTGAATGTATTGTTTGATGAAAATAACGTATGCAACTGAATTGCAATTGGGTTGAAATATTATTATAATCAGTTCGAAGTTCCAATTAGTTTAAATCAAGGAGGCAAATAAATGTATATATATATATTTTTTACCTTAATTAGATATATATGCTTTCAGATTAAGAATCGAAACATACAATAGTACTTTAAAAAAAAATAAAAAAATATCCTTTTTTAAAAACCAATTATCAATTAAAGCAGTATAAAAAATAATATATCACTTATTGCATTGCTACTGTCTTTTTTGAATCATGAACTCTCGCAAGAGTCTCGTCAAAAATATCAAGCAATATACATATTTAGAAGAAGATCTGCTCGGCCAAGGAGCCACGGGCTAAGTATTTCTCGGTAAAACAAAACATTATTCTTATCCAACCGTATCATATTTTAGCAAAAATATATATTAATGATTTAAAGGTATTAACAATGAGAACAAATGCAAAGTCGCACTCAAAATTATAAACCTGAGCGAAATCAACAATGAGGTGACGAGGTACCTTTTGGAAAATTAAAAACTTGCATTATCCACACTCAAACACCCCAACATAATCAAAGCTTACGATATTGTACAAGATCATATCCACTGTTACATAATCACTTAATATTGTAATGACGGGACACTCCATGATCACATCCAGAAATTTGGTAAAAACCAAAATGCATCAACTTCATTCATCATTTAATCAAATAAATTCGCTAATATAAACATTTCTTTACTGTACTTTTTTCTTTTTTTAAAGGTCGATTAAAAGAACAATAGGCTCTAAAAATCTTCAGACCGATAGTTGAAGGCTATAAGCAATGCTCTCAGCTAGGAATAGTTCATCGGGATCTAAAGCCAGCCAATATATTGCTTAACAACGGGGTGCCAAAAATTAGTGATTTTGGGTATTGTGAATGTAGAGGAATACCAAAGCCTTCCCTTTACTATAATGTTGGGTCTCCTTCCTATATGTCTCCAGAAGCATACCTTAATAATATTTACAGTGAAAAAAGTGATGTGTGGGCACTTGGAATCATTCTGTTTGAGATGATCACTGGCAGGACAATTGACCAGGGGGAAAAACTCATGGATTCCATACATAGAATTAGTCGTGAAGGGATACCATTTCCCGACGAGACCAGCAACCACATTAAAAACATCGTCAAATAGTGTCTTAATTTAGATTCAAATTAACGAATATCCACTGTTGGACTTTTGACTCTGTTAACCAATACTGAAAAGGTTTCCAAAGTATAAGCCAATATCAATCTTAAAGTTGTTCGTTCTTTAGAAACAGGCCATATCATTCCCGTAACTCCTCCCGAACTGATCGAGAGTCGCAATATCAGTCAACAAGCTTTTACGAGGTCCAACATTCCAAAGTCTCAAACCACCCTACCTATCCAGCAAAATTAGATCCTCACCCAGCAGAATCTATCGAAGAAATTTGCAAGAGAATCTATAAATACTGTTATTCAAAATAATAGTAATAATAATAAACGCGAAGCAAATATAAAAAATACTATTACTTCTCATATTCCTCCATTGATAAAACCGTTCCAAAATGTTGCAAGCCTGAGTCAGACATATCGGCCACAGACCGGATTATTCTAACAAGTGCGATCTCAGCCCCAAGGATCTAGGGCTTCGACTTATCGCCAAGCGCAAATCCAGTCTAATCTCGTGATTCCTGAAAGATTTGAGTATCTACAACAACCTCCATCCGCAAATAAGATAGTTATGACACGTTCTGTGTTTATTCCTTCAAGGTAAAATTTAAATATAAATATATATATATAAATTTGATTGATAAAATGAACACATAGTATGGGAACATCAGTAAATAATCAACAAATCATCAGTCAAAATCTGAGAAGCCTTGAAAGTATGCAGAAGATGGCAAGAAGTGAGATTTTCCTCGAGCCACCCGAATATTTGGATCGGATGTAAGATTTGGCTCGGCACCAACACCACTTTCAAAATATATCTCCTTCTACCGGAATTGCCCAGTTACATGCAAATAACCTGCATCCGATCAATCCATCTTTTCAAGTGGCATTCACGTCTTCCGAGGCAGTGGTGCCTCAAAAAGTACTGGAAGCGAGTTTCAAGAAACGCCAGTACGTCGCTCCAGTGAACATGGAACCCGCAAAGCAGATAGTGTTTAACAACAATATGAAAGTGTTCCAACAACAGAGACCTTTTCATGTAAATCAGGCAATAATTACGGGGAAGCACATCCAAGGAGTAACGTTTACTCATAACCCAATATAAAACAATATAGTAAAGCATCCAGCACCAATTAATAGATGAAGAAATGTAAATATATAAACATATTATGTAATTATCTTTGGTGGGCTATTTCTGAAATACATTGAACTCTACCAAATTTAAACTGAATTTAATAACAAAAATAAACATATCTTCAAGGTTAGAATTATACTTTTATTGTAACTATCATCTAATAAATTTATAAACTTATATATAACATCTAATAAGATGGGCTGTTGCTGCCTTTTCTTTCAAAATATACCAATCGTGCCCAAGAAAGAGCTTGTCTAAATCAGCACTGAAGCACCCAAAATCTCGTTCATCGAACACGAGAAAGCATCGATGCAGAACAACCTAACCATTGAATCGATTCATAAAAGGCAAAAAAAATTTAACCTGGTCAGCACAAACATTTAGAATCAAAATCATAATAATAAGCATTATTAGCAGCAGTCCGTCAATGTCAAACTCAACTAGAGTAATAACTCCGATGCTTTTTCTGTCGCTAGAAGCAATGATAAACATGACGTGAGAAGTAGACGCGAAGAATAAAACACTCATGAAGAACTTTTCATTCGAAAGGTGGAATCGAAACCCATATTTGACTCGCATGTCTCTATAGGACGATCGGAGGTTTTCAATATCTAATGCTCCTCGGAGATTGTGTTCGATTACGACGCAGAACTTGGGAAGGGTCCGTCCGATCTCCTAGATAGCTAATATCTATAGTAACTCGAAGTCAGAGATTCACAGAAATATGAATCTTAGGAGAAATGAACTTGCTAATTTTATCAAATCTAAAGTCTGACTTCCTCCAAAGTTAATTAAAATTATTTTTCCTCTTGAGACACACCAATTCATTTTTTAATTAATGTGCAATTCTTTCATTAAATTTTATTTTATTTTCTTTAAAATTCTATTTTCTGAATCAATTTTAAATTTTAATTTAATAATATTTAAATCATAATTTATCAGGATATTGCAGAACTTATTATTGGATTTTCAGAGGGATAGGACTGCAATAAGTGACATATTTTTGAGTACGTAAATATCCCATTATTGTGAGGATCGAGGAGAGAAAGGCACTCTGAGGCCTGTTTTTAGTTATTATGAGTTATTGCTTTTAGAAAGTCCACCATCTAGTTGCTGTTCAGAATTCCGTCTGAATCGATGTCCACATTTTTGAATAGGGTGTTCATATTTTTTAGTTTTTTCTCGTGTTTCATTAGTTTTTTCATCAGAATTATATTGAGGAAGATACTATACTTTATTACTTTTGTTCTATTCTGATTCGAAGCCAACTGACTCCTAGATGGGGAGCTTTTTATAGCAGCGCCCACTTCGAGACCTCCATTCGCTTATGACGCACGTTATAACTCCTCGATGACTGGCTCTGATTCATCTCGTTTGAAAATAAACTTAACGAGTTCAACGCAGTCGGACAGAGGGAGAGTTGTATTCATCCGTTCAGCCAAAATTGCGTTAATCTCGTGGTTTAATTTTTTAGTTTTGATTTTTAGTAGATTTTTATGGGCCTCTTAGATGAGTTTTTTGGCTTCCTTTTGCCGTTATTGGAATGACTATTCAACTTAATTGCGGAGAATCTTGGCGAATACTGCGATATCGTTATCGTCCTGTCCATAGGTTCGGATGGCGTTGACCATAGATTTTGCCCATTCTATGGTCAGGTTGTTCAGACCGTATTTATTGTTGAAGAACGTATACATATACTGTTCTAAGGTCTAGTCAGGTCTCCCTATCTCAATAGATTTTTCATCGTATTTCTGCTTGGAAGAGTAAATTTCTTCAATAAGCCCCTTCGTTTGATTTAATGTCAATATTTTGATATTCCGAAAAGACTACGAAGGCTGTATCTGTAAATTCTTCTCACTTCGGGTTTTGTCAATAGGTTTGGAAGCGCTCTATCTTTGACTAATCCTGTTGACGTTTATATTTTTGGGTAAATTACTATCCTTTGTAACGAGACCGAATTGCACTAATTTATCAAGCAAACCTGAGTTTTGGATCTGCAACTCCACGATCTAGCCACCCAACTCATCCCTTTGCTTGCGAAGCCTAGATATTTCTTTGGAATAGTCGGTAATCTTCTTTGTCCTCACCTCGTTCTCCTTCTTTTCATTGACGAAGTGTTTAAATAATACGATCTCTGCAAGTCTTTTGAACAGAAGGGAATTTTAATCGTGGATGGTCTCTAACACTGACTCCAGGTTCACATCTATAAAGCCCAGGAAGGAAATCATTTTGGTCATACACAGATCCAGAAGTGCGAACCTTGCACATAATACCCGTGCTTCGGCAATATAACTAGGTGGGTCCTCCGATTTCAGTTTGAAACTCAGATCTTTCATCA